>NDFZ01004567.1:0-111572 GCA_002192655.3 Mamestra configurata
CTTGCAAGTTCTAAGTCGACGGTTTTTTGCAATGTAGTGAGTAATGTCGGTACACTTAATAATCTACACATTATCTACACATTATCTACACGTTATCTACACAAACCTTCTTTCATCATTCCTTCTATTAGTGAAAATTTAGACCGTAATCGATGCGTGATTTAGAAGTAAGCGGAGAAACAGAAAGCCACTATGTTTTATATTATTTAAAGGTAGAGAATAGCAGTGACTAGAAATTTTCCAGGAATATTCACACCTAGACGGATTACCAATAAATTAAAAGTCAAACTGAGTAGACCCTTTTCGTCAAAACGCCCACATTTTCACCTGCCTGTGGAAAACAACAGCTCACAATTCAGATTTTCAGCCTCCTATTTTTAGCCTGATCTCACATCTTAACCAGTCAACGAGAATAGCTTCAGGCTAATGTCTCAAAACATATATTAGTCTGTCCCAAAGTAGATGGTGGAGCAATAAATTGAAATTTTCCAGACAAGCAACTAACTACAGGGCTCAGTTTCATGGATTTTTAGGGTTCCGTAGTTTTGTGACAAAGACGGAACGAAAAAAGAGTTTGGATGTTTCACAGCCATTTTACTCAGAGACTATTATCATTATACTCGTACATATCGATATAATTTGCAAGGGAGTTGCATTTTATTCTGTACACTGCTTAACTATGATATTGGTGGATGTAATAAAATCACGAAAAAAATTGATCAGGGAAAAAGGTGTTTGGGTTTCAAAAATTTTAATAAAAATAAAAACCGGTCAATTGCGAGTCGGACTCGCGTTTTAAGGGTTCCGAACGAATAATACCTAATTTGTTTTGCTTGTTACTTTTGAATCATAGACTTCTTATACGTTTTTTTTTGTTGTAACGAATAGGTATTTTTATTTAAACCATGGGTATTATTTATTGTACCTATTATTTTTCAAAATGTTAGGCTATGTAGTTTCGGAGATAAAGGGGCCCCCCCCTTTATCTCCGAAACTACATAGCCTAGGCCCATAGAAAGGTCAAATTCTCTATTTAATCGTCTTTTTTGTTTAATAACTTCGTAATGGAATATTTATAAAGTATCAAAAAATAGATACTTTTGAGACCCTTACAGTGAGTTCTTTGATTAAATATGTCACGCGGTATAGTTGGAAAAACTTTTCTTAGTGAACTTAATTTTTCCTCAAAAAAAGTGACCCTATTTTCAAAATGTATTTACATATTTTAGTTACACACCCGTATTTGGGTAATAGAAGGTTGTACAAAATTATGTGCACAATATTTCAACAGAATTGGTCCAGTAGATTTGAAGAAAATCGATTGTGACAAACGTACAGACGTACAGAGTATAGGCTTTCGAATAAAAAAAGAATCATCAAAATCAATTCACAATTGGCGGAATGATCGCATAACAAACACACAAAAAAAAGTCAAGTTAGGTACCTTCATTTAGGCGTCGAAGTACTCCTCCACATCGCTGTCATTCGGAAACATGCCCAGAAAACTGGCAGTATCTATTGCCACGTTGATTGGCAATACTAATACTGATATTATGATGGTTCAAGGAGACAAAGTCAGTACCTACATTGTATGCTCATCGTCGTCCCGACTTCTACGGAACTCAATACTGCGCGTGGGTCGACACACACTTCGCCGGTTTTACAAGCAAAAACCGTATTTTACCTCGTAAATCACCGAATTGTGAACATCGTTAAAGTGTCACTTGGAAGGATAATATTTTTACTTTAATGTTGGGAATGTGGAATAATTTGGATTTACATAAACTGCAATTCTACACATTTATAATTTTATTTGTGAGTTTTTTAGCTCTTTCAGTTGACAATGATAGTAAAGCTGAAATTGCTAAGATTGAATCCAAGACCTCGAGGTTCGAGCAAAGCGTTATTGCGTTTTTCCAACTGCGATTTGCAGTCTCAAATAGCTTCGTGTTGTCCGAACGAACAGAGGGCCTAGCGTAACGTAAAATGTTAGTATAATTTGAAACATAATGGCTTTCTGTTTCTCTGCTTACTTCTAAATCACGCATCGATTACGGTCTAAATTTTCACTAATAGAAGGAATGATGAAAGAAGGTTTATGTAGATAACGTGTAGATAATGTGTAGATAATGTGTAGATAATGTGTTGGGACGTCTCCTTTCATCCCACCTCTCCGGTGGGATGAAAGGAGACGTCCCAACACATTTTTGTTGTTGAGGAGTTCTAGAAATTTTTTGAAATAACATTTGGAACAGGTTGGCGTCGAATAGGACGCCTATATTATTATTCTATTGAAACAAATGCAATAATTGGCAATTCTTAATTGTACCTACTATTCGCAGAAAAAAAACTGTTTTGTCTGGACAGTATCTAATTTATTTATTTTTTTCCTTAGCCTATTGTGTCCCACTGCTGGGCAAAGGCCTCCCCCATATCCTTCCAGACATTCTTTTCTTGTGCCACCTCGAACCAGCCTTCGCGGTGTGCATCCAAGTCATCTCGCCACCGCTTTCTGGGCAAAAGTCTCCACGCAATGGGTGCCAGAGGATGGACGGCGTCGCCGAGTATCTAATATCAAAGAAAAATTACTTTATACATCAAAAAATATTAATTATGTTAACAGCTATTCAGGTATTTTTGAAAAGTAACATTGCAAGGATAATGAATCCTTTTTAATGAGAGACAATCGTAAAACAACGTATTCGTACGTTGTTAAATTTAATACTAGGCCAGAATTTAAGGTTCCCTTTAAATATAAGTTGATTGGTTTTATGCGGTGCAAAGGTCAGACGGTAAGGATCGCTCCACTGAGACACGACACGTGTGTCAGCCAAATTCCCGTGTCCAAGTACTCGCCTGATTGAGCAGCAAGACATCCAAGCACACGGGAACGGAAGCACGAGAAAATCATCGCAGCCGAAATTCCATATGCATGGACCGACAACTGTACCCTGAGGACATCCGATGTTTATGAACGATATTATGAATCTTAGAAAAAGACTGATGTCCAAGTTTGAGTTTCGCGGAACCATTTAGAAAGCACGAATATATTTTTGTAGTAACCACGGGTTTTCATTTTATGGTAGCATCGGCCACCATAGGTTTTCAGAAACGCCAGAAATATCGAGAAGGAATCCAAACACGTATTAAATGTTCAGATACGAATACGTATACGTCTTTTATAATGCGCACAGCAAAGGAGTGGAACTCTCTGTCTGTGACTGTGTTACCGAACGCATACAATTATAATCTTTTCTGGGTAAGCTCGCTCCATCGTCGACTTTGTCTCTGTCATCTATGACCTAGACTAGAGTCAAGAGCAAACTCATCTCTAATTAATAAAATCTCGGTCAAAGAGTGTTGCGTCGACGGCAGATTTTTGCTCTAGAAGATATCTCAAAAATGGAAGTAGTGTTATGGTATGGTACGACTTAGGTTCTTCTGGGCGCTTGTCGCTATTCTTCGGAATTATGTTTATAAAAGCTAGTTGCCATATTCGAGGAAAAATACCTTTCGCATTGAATGCATCGGTAATATATAGATAAGATCATATCGTTCGCTGTTTTACACGCCCGAGGTTTCACCCGCGGTTTCACCCGCCGTTTTTGGATTTTTCTTTTTGCTCGGCTCCTAAGAGTCGTAGCGTATTCTTTTTTTTCATACAAACCTTCTTCTGAAAATAAATAACACAACAAAAAAATATCCAATTTATTGCAATCGTTCTGAAGTTATGCTCGTACATAAATTTCGGCAATTCATTTTAATATATAGAGAAGAGAACATAGAGATAAATAAGCAACGGGTGAAATGTATAATGGAGACATTAAGATAGAATTGGCGTATGTCACCGGCGGAGGCGACCTGAGCATTTTTGCACTTCTAAAAAAGATTTCTCCCAGTCGATCTAACGGGTCATTATTAGTAGACATAATTATTGATGGAATACACACTGAAAAAATTGATTAGAACGCCGAAGAATTAAATCAAAAGTAACGAACTACTAAAAAATTAAAACAAGGAGTTACTGGTTACTATTCAAGAATAATAACCGGTAGTTGGATAAGTCGTACTTAAGCAAGCAAAGGCGCTGAGATATCGGCAAGGAATACATAAAGGCGATATTGGCTTTAGCCCAAAGACGTCTATGAGTACCCACAGCCTGCCTACCGCTGCCGTATGCGTGAGAGAAAGGGAAGCTAGACAGACTGGCGCCGTAACGCGTTACGTTACGAAGCGGTTTACCCTCCCATAAAGTTATCACTTCAAAAAACAAAGAAAAAGATTACAAAATGTTTTGTTAAAACCAGTCTGTTACCTGTCAGTTTTATGAAATAGGTCCCAGTTGCGATTTCGAATTAATCTATCTGTTATCTTATTTCGTATCGGCACGAACTAACTAGCTTTTGTTTAGTTTATTGATAGGCTCGCGTTTGAACACTATCTCAGCTGATGGAAAACCATAATATCATTATATCATCGATGATCAGCGGAGAAACACGCTTGACTTGGAAAAAAAAAAAAAAAAGGCAGGATGGGAAATCATTTAATGACTTCTTCCGCTCTGGGTGGAACGGAAGGTCGTGTCAGACTCTTACTGACTAAAACACATCCGTGTTCCTTCTAAAGCCCTTTGCGTTCCAGCGCCGCGGTGACTCTTTCGAACAAATTCCGCAACCCTGGCAGGCTCTGGCCCTAGCGGGCCCCGTCTTCTATGCTGACATCTCTTTGAGGCGCGCGTGAATCACAACGCGCCATCGACCTGGGCCTGGTGGTGATCGGACAGCGAGCCACCCAACGCTCGCCGTCCGCAGACAAACACGCTTGCCTATGACCTGTTCGCTCTTGTCTTATCATCATCTTATTTTCATCATCATTTCATCTGCGGGCATCGTCTAGATGTTTCCCGAAGTTCCAGCTATCAGGAAACAGACTCCGCAAGGAAATTCCACCTTTAAGATTGAGGTAGTAAGGTTTGTTAAATTAGCTAATATGCCATGGTTATCTATTACCTATGGTAAATACCAGATAAATGCGTAATACCGGTCATCGACCCATTTACATTTATTGACTTTCCTAATATCATAAACAGAAATAATATTACACGTACACAAACACATTCATACACATTGTTTCAATTATATCTGTTTATTATTTTATTTACTTTATTTAGATGCTATATGTAAGAATATAACTATATTAGATGGATTCAAATGAACCGCCACTCGTCCATTCAAGGGTTCATTAGAAAACCAGCGTCAGACAGCATCAGTCTGTCTGACATATCGCTGAAATGGACCTTTTTAGTGCAGCCGTGAGACACACATTTAGTTCTTAGCATACCTACATTTTTTTTTTTTTAAATTTTATTTCTATGTACCGTGCGTGTTTCATGTAAGTGCTAAATAAATATTATTCTATTCTTATTCTATTCTATAAATAAAGACATAAAGCTGTTCTGAATCGACTTCTATCGTGATCCTTTACGTTCTCTAGTTCATAATTTGTTGTTCGGGTATCTACGAAGGGATATAAGGGAAAGGTCAATGTACTTTATTGCAAGTTTATTTGGCGCCTACTATAGTCAGCGTAAATGTAGTAACTTTTGAGTGTGAGGAAAACTTTAATCTTAGTTCAAGTGTCATCTTTCGTGAGGTTTTTTTAATTCAAGCTTGACTAGTGACCATGTGTCACGTTTCATTTCCTAATTGGTTACACGGCCGGGTTTCTACGAAAACTCTCAACAATAATGCCCCTTTAGAATGTATTATTTCTACTTGGTACCTAATAGAAATTTTCTTATGAAATTGCCGGTCTTAAAATGGACCACTTTAAATTATGATAAATTCAATTTGATATAATACACTTTATAGAAAAAGTAGCCCGAAAAAAGGGGGCAATTTGAAAGCAAACTTAATATTATAAATATGCTAGTTTGTATGTTAATCGTCATGGCTCAACGGACGTGAATGAAATTTCTAACACCTGTAGACCTAGGGCCTAGATTATGTCATAAATGTTTTTATCCCGGTAGTACTTTCCTGTTGGATAATTTACGACTTTCCCACGGGCGAAGCCGCTGACATAAACTAGTTCCACATTGAGATCCAGTCCTCTACTAAATGAATTTAAAACAACCTCGTTGGCTCACAATCCACTTGGTATCCATCGAATGGTCCACTCTTCGTCATTTGATTCCATTCGGCCGTAATATCTTTTATTCATACCGTCAGAGCTGGGTCTTGAATCTGGGCAGTCTTCATATAAAGATAAATATTGACATAAAAGTTATGTGACTTGTTATGTAATGGATTAGAAGGTCAATACTTGTACTTGAAAACGATCACATTCAAATCGCAATCTCATCTCGGCGTAAATCAATGTTAAAACCTGGTCATACGATAGTGTCATACGATAGTGTCATACGATAGTGTCATACGAAAGTGTTACACTATAAGACCATACGAAAGGGTCATATTGATAAATGATATTTATTTTGTAAGTAGGTTAAACATAACACTTTTACACGTCAAGTATTTATAATATTATAGTTAGTTATTATAATATCATACTATAGTTTCATTAGATAGTGTCATACGATAGTATCAAACGATAGTGACGTGTGCGACGGGCATCGGCAGCGAGGGCGGAAGGACAGTGGTCTTGATTTGCGCAGTGTGCTTGTCTTTCTACGGCTCTCTTGAAGGAAGGTGAGTCATTGGGAGAGGGCTTGCGCTCCAGCCTGCAATATTTATATATGCGCTGCAAATTCACCGCGCTTGATGCCGCGCTGAGCAGTTGAAGCTTGACCGCCATAAGCCACCTAAATTACTGTCCAATCTGACCAATGTAATATTGTAATAATTTATGTATATTGTTTGAGAAAATAAAAGTTATTATTATTAAAAGTTATTATTATAAGACGTCGGCGACCTGCGAGCCCCCGTACGAATTTCTCTAGAAATTATTTTCTTAAACCGAATGTTTCAAACTAGATTCCTATTGGTTGATTGATGTTGTAAATATACCACTACTTGTACCCTTAAAGTTTAGCTATAAGACATGCATATATTTTGAAAATAATGATTCCATATTCCGTAATCCTCGTTTATTATAAAATATATCTACGTCATTACTATATTATGTATATGGTGAATCATTGCTACCCGTCACCTAAACGACATCGATGATATTATACGGCAGCATTATATGATAGTATCATACGATAGTATCAGCCAATAGTATCAGCCTATAGTATCATACGATAGTATCAGCCAATAGTATCATACGATAGTATCAGCCAATAGTATCATACGATAGTATCAGCCAATAGTATCATACGATAGTATCAGCCAATAGTATCATACGATAGTATCAGCCAATAGTATCATACGATAGTATCAGCCAATAGTATCATACGATAGTATCAGCCAATAGTATCATACGATAGTATCAGCCAATAGTATCATACGATAGTATCAGCCAATAGTATCATACGATAGTATCAGCCAATAGTATCATACGATAGTATCAGCCAATAGTATCATACGATAGTATCAGCCAATAGTATCATACGATAGTATCAGCCAATAGTATCATACGATAGTATCATACGATAGTATCATTTGATAGTATCACGAAAGTAGTAGCAGAACGATAATACTGCTACATTACTCTCAATTTTGGAGGTGGCGCTTATTAGTAAACGTTTTTTAAGTCGGGTAGATACTAAGAAAAACCAGGTAATCGAACCCAAGATTTGATTATAAATTGTGACATAGGTCAGAAAAAATAAAAACAACGTTAATCAGAATGACAATAATTTATTAAAACATTCAATCAAGAGTTCTATAACGTCTGATCACAGCTAAAACACTAAGACATTACAATATTTCGTTATTGAATTCTCATTTACGTGAATAATAAACGATTTGATACTATTATACAGGTTATTATGATAATTTTCATTCATATTTCTTTAAGTTTTCATCGTATAAATATATTTCTAGTCTATGTACATGAAACAAATGAATGAATGTGTTTGGTAGAAAATTACGTAGTTAAATGATTACGAATTGTATTTTTATTACCCTAAATATTTATGATAAATTGTGTCAATTCAATCAATTCGCAAAACACCGTAAAGGCTTCCGTAGACAGGCAATGGCTAATCTGAACTATTTCTATAAAAATTGCCGCATCGTTGCGTCACGCTTTTCTGCGGGAGCCTTAACAATTGTGATATTTCAGATGTTATAGTAACATGTTTGGATTCATTAAAATCTTTACATTTTTAAAATACCTATATTAAACTAAAGACATTGACAGGATCTGGACCAAGTGCTGCCCAGGATTGAATGCACACAATCGGGTCCAAAAATATATAATAAAAACATGTTTTGGTACTAATGAATTTTTTTGGTATAAAATATTTTGAGATAATAAATAATAAAGGTAGATGTATTTTGCCGCAACATACCAAGAGTGATAAGCCGGACTAAGAGAGATATAATCCGCAAAGCAGTTTTATGGCGAACTGTTGAGAAGTAGCGACCCTGACCCGATCTCCTGGGAGAAGTCTTGTTCCCAGTCCCCAGCTCGCCTTTATTGACCACCTGGAGCGAAAAATTACGAGGAACAGAGCTTCCGCCTCCTTCTTGCTTTAATTAGGCGGCTTGAGTAGATTTGCAGGAGCAATAGTGCTTGGCAGGAGGATGTGTAATCCTGTAAGATGCTGGTAGGGCTCTTGACATGTTGATAGTTTGGTTTATAGGGTGGGCACGGCAAAAAGATGTTGATGACCAGATTCTACATCCTCGTCCTGGGCACGTTTGCTCTTGCGAATCTCCACTCATACCGGCCAATAAAGGCAAGAGAGAGCTTTGATCCTTGTCAGTGTTCATTCCAACCCGTCAATCAAGCCAGAGACGAAGTCAAGACTTCTCCCGGGAGAGAATCTTTTTTAGTTTTGGTTATTTCTCTCTTAGTATGGCTCTACGCCTTAGACAGACGCAGGGTTGGTAAAAAAAAAAATATATATTATTTTAACAATTATTCCATAAAAGGACACTTTATACATAATATAATAAAAATAATGCATTTATAAAAGTAATTTATTCATCAATGATTGAAGTATTGACGCTGTCAATATTGTTATATAGCGGTTATGTTCATTTATTAATATTAAGTTAATTTTGCACCACGAAATAATTCACAACAAAACATTATTTTTTCCTCTCGACTGATGGGACAGAATTTGAAGCGCATCGGTTATAATATACAGGATATTTTTTTAAAGAGTGCGAAGGATCAAATTCGTGGAAAATGGAAAACTAAAGGAATGCTCTCATTTTTAACAAATTAGTTTAAAATTTTCTGACTAAACCCAATACTTTTTTGATACTGAACTGATATTTTTTCAAAACTCCAATGATGCAGTTGTAGATTCTCGGGGCCCCTGATCCTAATTAACGACACTATCGGATGGTGTAATAATAATAAGGGGTGTTTTTTTTCAATATCAACCGGTTCGAATCCTGGCTAGTAAAACAATTTTTTTTTAAATCGAATGGTGAAGTTTTAGTTTTCATTAAAATCCTTTCAGTGTTTTTCGATATTCCTCATAGTTTCGGATTTGGCCATCCACGCAAACTTTAAAAAAATCACCCTGTATAATGTTGGCTTGAGGTACAAAATGCAGTGTGTGTTAATTCTGGGCAGCACTTGGTTCAACTTCCACACATTTACTGTCATTGTGCAATTTTCATCACATAAACTTAACTCATCTGTTCCTTAACAACATTAATCAATTAAAATTATTGTCCATAATAATAATTGTAAAACAAATTATTTGACATTTATCTGGACATACTTAAGTTACTACAGCACAAAACATTATCTAAAACAAACTTTTATTTTTTTTTCAGATTTTTTTTTGTAAAATTAAATAATACGGGCTAAGTCATATTACGGGGCTAATATGGCACTCATAAGAACTTTCATAATATCAGCACAATAGTGCAAACAATGGGCCTTATTAAACCACATAGATTTTTATATAATTATGCAGATCTATAAGTCATTTCTGTTTCTTTATTTCTTAATGAAAATAATAAATACAATCAATATTTTTACCTATGAAAACTGAGACTATAACTTATTAAAGTTATAAACATAATGAACCACCATTCTAAAGCAAATCACCACAGATAAAAAACTTTTGTTTTCATTATTTTACTTATCCAAAAATATTATAATTTCATGTAACTTAATTTAAATAATTTACGCAAATCACTTAAACTAATTATTAAATCAAATTCAAGTTATTTGAAGCCGTAAACCAAGAATTTCCGGTTCCATTGTTGTAAATTAATTAATTATTATAATGTTCATCTTCGCTCAAGTGTAACGGAACGTTAATTTTGTTGAAGTTTATTTGAAAGAGTATCCTAATTTTCTTGCTTCTGTTTTGTAAAAGATCTCAATTTTTTTAAAGATATTAGACTGTTTGTTTAAATGAGAACTCAAATCATGCAAAAAACAGCGATTTTTAAAATATTGTAACATTGTTTATATTAAGACATTAGTATCTGTGACATTGACATAAAAAGACGTTGGTCGTCACATTTCTTTTTTCAATATTTTGACATTGAGTATTTAATTTTACAGACACTATTTCCTTTTCATTTTCATCAGATGATCATTATGAAGCATAAGAAAATCTTAGTTTTTGTTCTGTAGCAATGTTTACACAACAAAGAATACAAAATAACGTATGTGTAAGCCACGATGACCACATCTTAAATACCACAGAATATTGATTGGACTATTTCCTTGCCTGAGGGCATTCGCGCAGAGGTTCGATTGTCAGTACCTGAACCATTGCTGTATGGTTCACTTACTGAGCAATCAATACCAGTAATATGTATGTTTGTATTTTTACGTATTTTTATGTGTGTTTTTGTTATTATTTTGTTATGTGTAATTATTATGTGTAATGTGTGTGCTATGATCCATGTTGGTCGAAATAAACGTTTATTATTCTAAATATTATTATTAAAACTGAAGAAAACAAAACAGTTTTTACAGATTTGATAGCGTTTCGAAGACTTTGTCATGTAGATGTTTCATAGACAATCTACATACAGATTGCCTTCCTGTTTTTAAAGGGCCTACATTATAACCGTATGCGGATAAAAAGGCTGCCCCTAACATCCGGAATTCTGAAAGAACCGCCGGCACTTCAAATCCGGGATGAAATCTTTATGCTGCCTTTCAAAATGGTACCTGTAGTATATAAATAAAGTACCTACCTATATGTAATTACCTACCTATTTTTTGTGAGATATATTTTTTTTTAATGAAAGTGAAATAAACATATTATTGAATCTTATTTAACATTGTGACACCACTTAATAAAAAGCGAGAGCGATTGATTAGTTTTAACTTAATTGACATTCTTAAATCATACACACAATTATATTAACAACTAAGTCACAAATCTATTTTTTAATTTTTTTCCTTAATTTTATTAAATACAATAAAAAATCTAAGACATACCATTTAAAGTGTATGAGCAACGCATTATTTTAAAAATGATATCCGAACTAGAACAATCCGAATTAATTAAATTCATTTTCATTCGTTCCAGCAGCACCTTATTTAAAATATTTTAAACTCAACGACACCTGTGCACCTTTTAAGTAATACTTAGACTTTATAAAAATACATTTAAACACTATTATTATTAAAAAAACTTAGGCCATCACTACAAAAAAAACTGTGATTACAACACAGCAAATAATATCTGATGGCGCCAACAAAGTACACAAATGTCGTTAAAATGTGACTATCTAGACGTTCTACTACCTGGCACGACTTGCAGTTATTAGTTCTATATTTATATTATCCTACGCAGGCAAATTTTACGTAAAATTACCAATATTACGAGTATCCGACTTTACGAGTATAAGACTTGGTATACACTAGGTAATTTTAGTCGTTCATTTGTTACCAGCGACAAATAACACAGCGACTAATGAGATTTTACTGGGTACAGAACAGATGCCAGCACATCAAGCTACACGAAACTGTCAAATTTGACAGATTGGTGTAGCTTGATATGCTGGCGTCTGTACCATTGAGCTCAACATTTTATCGTCTGAGCAATGTAATCGAAACGTCAGATTCGAAATTGCAGACGTCATCAAAGGAATACATTTTCAATTGAGGGACATGAGTGACTTCAATATTTTACGATAACGCAGCAATATCTAGTACGACATTAAAATATAAACGGTTATTTTTAAACAAATTGAGACAAAAAGCAACTAAAATTACCTAAATCTTATAAACTAGAACAATTATTAAGTTTACCTTTAGTCTACATTTTTCGTTCCCAAAAATATGTTTTCTTATTTTTACCTTGGCACTCGTATCGTATATCACAGATCTTTGACTTATACCGTCATTCTTATGAAAGACATTTTCATTACAGGTCAGCACCGCTCTATCCTCAATTTAAAAATATTAATTTATAACTTCTCATCTAAATTCTTGACTGTTGAAAGTGGTTTGAGAATTTTCTAGGAGCGGTCGTTAGCCTTCTTGGAAAATCTGTTGCTCAGAAACTGCATTTTTTTCTCTCTATGTCTCAACTTGAATCATTATTTTGTGCAGGTATTGCCAGTAAACTGGTGGAAAGTAGTCAATGTGGTTTTCAGCCGTATGAAAACGCGTCCCGGTACTTACCATAAATTAGCAAGTACCTAAATCTCCCTGTGTCTTATACCGATATTTTCTAATAATTTGACATTGATCCCACAAGAGTGATGCCTCTTTATAACTACAAGTTGTCTTGGCCTGTTTCTTCCTTACTCTCGCACAGATAACTCTTAAAGTGGTCATGTCCTTGCTTCGTCTCTTGATCAAATAGTTTATTAATTGTTTCCTTGAAAAAACCTTTCGGCTGGATAAAACTTTCCAATTTCGTTTCTATCGAGAGTTTCCTTTTTTTATTATCATTTGAAAGGCGGGGGAAGTCTAAGGAGTAACTTTGCCGTATTATCTTTTGCTTTTCGGCATTTTGTTGCTCGGTTTCAATTTTGTGAGCGTCTTTATTGGTTTTGTCTGTCGAATGGTCTTCAAACGCATCATTGCCGAATACACTGGCTCTCGGTTCTATAATAGCGTGTTCCGGGACTTTGGTGAACAGTAGCCGTTCAGAATCCATGAAGGTTAAGACAGGAGATCTCTCATTAACCACCTTGCAAGATTCTCCGAACAAATCGAGTTTTTTGACATTGCCACCATTGTTACTACTTTCTTCATCATATACTGTGTCACCTCTCTGGTATAGTGCAAAGATCGGGATCCCTCGTGAAAGTTCGGTGGTATTCATTGGTCGTCATCTCTGATATATCGTCGGTAAAGACGATTTTCTTACCTTTCGAATGTTTGTGACTGGACAGATTGGTTTCTGATGAATTGAAGCGGGTCGTATTGTTGACGCTGGATAATTTGTTGGCTGGCGACGTTAGGGTATTGTTATAAGCTCTTTCAGCTTGCGAATTCTTGCCTTTGGTATGGATTCCAAATATCCTTTTGATTGAGTTCCGAAACTGCAACAATACATGCCAGAATTAGATACTCAGAATTTGAAGATAAAAATAGATAAATTGTAGTGAGTTATTGACTTACTTGTGTATTCATTCCAACGTAAATTAAAGGGTCGTAGCAGATTGAACTCTTAGCCACCAGTGCTGGTATCACACCGGCTCCTGGCGATATCTGTAGGGCAAAAAAAACAAGGAGTTAAAGAAGCAAAGACTTACAAAGAACTAACCGTTTCTCAGTAATGTTTTACGCACATCTTTGTTTAACCCTTTATAATGCTAATTATAAACGTCCTAATTATGAAAGGATCCGCTTCATTCATAACATTGTTAATATTCTGATCCACGTTTGTAAGAATATTTCCAGGTCAAGTGTCGCAATATAATGTTTCTTTCTAAATGTCTTCGTCGTAATATCCTTTAGCTTTGAGCAGACCTTGAGAATTTAATAAATACCATTTTTATGAACTGTGCGAGTTACGGAAGTAAGGAAGTTTCCTACACTTTAAGACCTGTATTTGTATGAGAATAACACTTGAGAGGATGCTTTCTATAAGGTTACATTTGATAAATATAAATGGCTTAACAAGTTCACAAGCTGCGAGTTAGATCTTAGAGGCATAGTAGGTACTGCCGGTCGATGCTGTTAGAAGAGAGATGTCACGTGATCACAAAGTGAGCTGTCATTCCATCTTGATTATATGGATTGACAGCTCATCTCGTGATCACTACACCCAAGTCTTCACTTCAACATGTTGACAAAATCGACCGGCAGGCGTACTTTGTGTAAAAGCTGGGCGTTTTATGGTTGCTCAAGTAGGTAAAAGAAAATAAAAATATTATTTAGAATTTGAAAGGTGGTATGAATGCGAAAGGAACATCTGCTATAGATATTATTTATTCTTTTGCGAATACGGTTTATTTGACAGTAATTTTATCGTTTTATCTTCGACAAACCTTATTACATATTACATCTTCTTCACCATTCAAAGATCCTTTTTGTAGGTTCAATATTAATCCCTTACCCAAATCAAAAAAGAAAATCAAAACAATCGAATACAAAGGTACATAACAAATCAAAGCACTCAATTTCAAACGCTGATATATTATTTTAGATATTCATAAAGTTTTCTTTCTGTACAATTGTATACAGCAGGTTCCCAAACTGTGCGTCGCGACTCCCCAGGGCGCTGCGGTGCTTTTCCAGAGGTGTCGCAAACCGCCTCGGAAACGAAACAGAAATGCTGCAACTGGCAAATAAAATAGCGTTCTGTTTTGAAAGCCTTTCAGCATGCAACATCTGTTGAAGATCTCATCTGAAGCTAAGTTTACAATACATTTATATTGATCGAACACTTATCGACCAATTTTAAGCACACATTTTTACAAATATTTTTCAGTGAGTCATTTCAATTGACTCACTGATTGTATTTTCCTACTAGTTTTCCCAAATGGAGCTACCGCAAGTATCTTCTTTAACATGGGCGTCGCAAAACTAAAAATCGTTTTAAGGGAGTCGCAGTATAAAAAAGATTGGGAACCGCTGGTATAGAGAAAGATACATTAAGCTGACTATTGTTCTCCCGTTAGGCTAATGGCATCCTTATAGTCAATTTATCATTCCCAATTCTTCATACTAAAGGCTTGTGTCAATAGAGATATCTAGTTCGAAACAAAGTTCCGTACACTAATGGAGTCCTTGAATATAGTAGCATTAGAAATTCAACACGATTCCTCTGGTGTGTAGTTTATGAGTCGTTGTATAGTAAGTTTTAATTGTTTTTGTATTGGTTTAGTTTCTGATAGATTGCTTTTGTTTATTTACTTTTGTGTCTACTGCTTTTCCCCAGATAATAAAACCTTTACTGTTACGATTGTTTTGTAATGAAGGAACTTCAGAATGACAATTCTCAAGACCTATTAGCCCCGCATCATTATTTCATTCGAAAGACGTCCACTGCTGGGCATAAGCCTCCCCCAAGTAACGCCACATCGACCGGTCCTGTGTGTCTCGCATCTAGCTGGTCGAGGTCTTCACCAGGCCTTCGGTCTACCTTGTCGGCCTTCCAATTCTGCATCTTCAGGATTCGCACCACAAGTTTAAAATTATATTGGTAATTTTTGAGCATGTGGGCCTAAGAGTTTCAGTGAAATAAACAAATTTGACAACTTAGTGCACCAACATTTTTATTAAAACGGTGCAATACGGAGGGGTGGAAGCAACACTGTTCAATAATTTACTTAAAATCTATTTCTGAGACTCATGAGAGATGAAATTTCACTCTACCATAGATAACGAATGTCAAGTTCAAAATTAGAATGTGAGTATGACATTTCAGTAGCGTAGGGGCGTCAATCCTATTTTGGACTTTTCGACATTCTCCTTAATCTATCTCCTTTCTTTCAATCCATCCAAAGGTTGTCTGGAAGATATTGCCTTGTGCGATAAGACCGTCCGTTGTACACTTATTTTATGTTTGATTGTCCTGTTCTTATTATGAGGTGTACAATAAAGTATGTATATAATAATAATTACGTACGTACCTCTAAAGATGAGACATAAAGGGTTCAAATAACCTTAACAACGTCCCGTCAAAGGTCCATACGTACGGAATCGGATGTTCGCATCATTATATACCTTTGAGATTTGTATTACCTACTGTCTTGTAAAAGGGTTTTCCTTATACTGAAGCCAACAATGTGAATTACATACATTATACGCAGGCATTTCTGGAAATGCATAATCAAAATCAAAATTCAAAATCAGAAGTGATTTGTTCAAACTAGGCTGAAAACCAGCAGTTCTTAAACGTCAAAATTTACATGAAGACAGTTCCTCAAATCGCCCAGCCCGTCACCACTTCCTAGTGTTTTAGCTGGGAAGAAGAAGTGGCGCAACAAACTCCCCAGCAACACATTTGAAGAACTTGAATTTATACAATGGTATAATTCAACAATTTGTGATAGATAAATAATAGAAAATGACATTATTATTTTTATTAGACATGTACATTTTATATTTTAAATAATAATCTACACTTAAAATAAAAATAAAAAATCCTAACTAAAACATGGCTTCAAAAAATTCATCCCCGTCGCTGTCGACTGGCAGTGAGCCCAAAAGACTGGCATTAAATTGAATTAAATGGCACATGCCAGCTAGCACACTATATCATGCCAACAACTAAATATGAAACAATAATACAAATAAATACATAGGTAATTAAAAAATTAAATCAATAAGCTATCTTAAAGAATTATAATACAGAGACTGGAAATTTCCGTTCCGGAATTACACATTATATTTTCGTGTTTTTAATTATGCCTTGGTAGATATGATTTTATTGAAATTGGAAATTGTTTTTTTTTTTGTTTCGAAGGGTTTAAACTTTTTCTGCGACTGCGAGTCTGTGAAATTAAAATAACTTTGGAAGGTTTTTATTTGTTTTTATGTATTTGTAATAGTTATAGTTGTTACAATTTCATATTTTTTGTTATTTTTCAAGTATTATATTTGAGACATAATACTGTTCTGTTTTTATGAAATATTTTTTAATTTAACTTATTAGTTTAGTTGCTTTTTTAGGGTTCCGTACCTCAGTCGGCAAAAATGGAACCCTTTTTTTTTAAAGGATGGGAAATCATCAAATGACTTCATCTGCTCTGGGAAAACCGGAACCCTTATAGGATCACTTTGTTGTCCATCTGTCCGTCTGTCAAGACCCTTTTTCTCAGGAACGCGTGAAGGAATCAAGCTGACATTAGCTGCTACCCCTTTGAACACTGAAAAAATCAAACTTCGAAGTCAACGCAAGCTAAAGATAAGGTCGTTTACGCTTCGGTTATGGCGTATGTTTTGAGGCTCGCAAGGGAATCAAAACCTATACCCGTTGACATATAGTGATGAAATTTTGCAAGAAGATAGATCTCACAGTACAGGAAAAAATCTGAAAATTAGCAATTTGTAGTTTTATGACATAAAAATATTTTTTTGCGATAACAAACTTATATTTGAATTGACCGTGACGTACATGTATGGGAGAAAATTTTGTTCAACAACAAAGTTAAGTTTGTCCTTCAATCTTACCTGCTATATTTTGCTTTCATACTTTATAAACTTCTGTAGGTAATGTATGCTCGGAAAAAATCAAGACTCGACCGGAACCCTCGGTGCGCGAGTCTTACTCGCACTTGTCCGGTTTTTTTTTGTACATAATTTGGTGTTATTAAGTGAATGGATACACAAACTGAATAGGTACCTAAATTATCATTATGTGACAAGAATTGTGTACCTATATTCTTAGTTGGAGGTCCTAAATACTTCAATCAGATATCGTGTGAAATTGTAATCTATTTTTTCTTTTTTAATAAATAATTAATTTAATAAGCATTGCCATGTTACGTGGCAATGCCGCTAGTCTTTTGGGTACACTTCCAGTCGACAGCGATGCGGATGAATTTTTTGACGCCATATTTTAGGGTTCATTTAGTTAGGAGTTTTTATTTTTATTTCTAGTGTATATAGTTAGATTCAATAAGTAAGTTTCCTATTAAGCAGAATACATTTTTAATTATTGAGTCTCCTTAATTTTTAATGTACCGCTACCACTGCCTCTATGTCTTTATAGTTGGCGTTGATGCATCTCATATGCTGTCGGGGGTAGCTTTCAATCAATTGAAGAATAATAATCGAATCATTAGGTTTCCAGAGATTACCTCATACAAAAAAACAACGTTACGTCTTTTAGTATAAGTTTCAAGCATTAATACTCTCGAATCACACATTTGTCCCACCTGCACGCAAAATACGCGCTTAGTCGTGCAGTTTTTTTTTTTTTTAAGGATGGGAAATCATCAAATGACTTCTTCCGCTCTGGGTGGAGCGGAAGGGCGTGTCAGACTCTTACTGACTAAAACCCATCCGTGTTCCTTCTAAAGCCCTTTGCGTTCCAGGGCCGCGGTGACTCTTTCGAACAAATTCCGCAACCCTGGCAGGCTCTGGCCCTGGCGGGCCCCGTCTTTAGTCGTGGAGTTGCGGAAACCAGCCTGACTTACTACTACTAATACTACTACTACTACTGTACATAGATAAGCATGAATACTCGGAGCATTGAAAAACAATAATTATTCATTGAAAGAAGACTGTCCTGAACTTCCAATTCTTTGTCGATAAAATGAATTATCATTCTGAAAACGATCATGAAATTATGAATATTAATGAAGGACAGGATCAAAGGAATTCCATTAATTAATTTCGAATCGTATTATAGTTTGAAAACTAAACGAATTGTTCAACGATTCTCTATAATTGGAATTGCTCCTCTCTCTTTGTATGGTAGGCGCCAGATAAACTTGCAATAAAGTTCATTGACCTTACCCTAATATCCCTTCGTAGATCCCCGAACAACAAATTATGAACCGTTTTTTATTACTAGAGAACGTAAAGGATCACGATAGAAGTCGATTCAGGTTTGCTTTATTATAAACTAGCGGTCGGCGGTTTCACCTGCGTAGTTTCCGTTCCCGTGGGAATACGGGGATAAAATAAAGCCTTTGTTACTCGCTGATAATGTAGCTTTCCAATGGTGAAAGAATTTTAGAAATCGGCTCAGTAGTTTTTGAGTTTATTCATTACAAAGATACACACACACAACATACAATTTTTTCCTCTTTATAATAGTAGTGTAGATAGATTATGTCTTTATTTCTGTTTTTGATATTAAGAAAGTCAATCAATATATCTAGGACAATGACCGTTATTGTTTAATACTCAATTCTTCATTGCATTCCATAACAAAGTAAAATTGACCCTGTCGGGCACAGCAAAATAAGGACTCCACTCGCTACACGTGTGCGGCGATTCAATACAAAACATGTTAAAAATCATGTAAATAGCTTGTCGCCAGGCACCGGTGGCTGTGGTCGGTGACCCGTTTACGCGGAGCCTAAGATTAAAATAACTCTTGATCTCAGAAATATTGTCTAATGAGAGAGTTTAACAGTAATCAAACTCAAGTTATTACCTAAATAATTCCGGGTTGATGAACCGGAAACTTTCGATAAAAATCCAAGGCTTGCAAATTGTTTTTGGAATCATTCAACTGAACTGACTGTGGAATATTAAAACGATCTAGCTTACTTTCTTTCCCAATTTTAACACTAAAAAGATAAAACTGTCTACTGATTCTTTTTTAGAGTTATTTCTTTGTTCGTCTGTTATCTTGTTAAACAAATAACTATAATATATATAATATAATATTTCATAAAAAATCATTGTAGAATAATTTTAGATCAACTTCTATAGCCACAATGTACACATTTGGAACTCCCAAATCCCGAAACAAGATAAAACGACAGCCACTGTTCAAAAATTTAGTGCAACTAGCATTTTGCCCCGCGACTTCATCTTGTAGATTTAGTACAAGCGATTTTCCCCTTTTTCAACTCTGGTTGAATTTCCAAAAATCTGTACATCATACAAGCCTTGCGCAAAATATGTTCCTGGTCCCTAGTGATATTAATAAAAATACTAAAATTAACAAAAAAAGTTTTCACGACAAAAATATAATATCTACCTTATACTTTTTTCAAATATTTCTCACCTGTTTCATTTCCAATACATTTTTAGCCAACGTATACACTTATAATTAAATTGAAAATCGAGGTCGAAAACTATTACATAACGTATTAGAAATTCATACAAATATTCTGAATATTATATATACAGAAAATTTGCATGAATTTCATAGAGAGCATACAAAAATGCTGTCGTAGAAAGTCAGTTATAAAATTTAAAAAAACTAAGCAATAAGACACATATAATTCTCTGTTGGTAATTTAAAGTTTTAAAACAATGTTTGTCTGAAATATCGAAATTCATAACTTAGTAATTTATTGCTAAAGTTTGTAGTTCTTTTTCCTTTTAAATATGTATGTATTGTAATAATTTTATTCTGCCTGCTATGAGAGTCTAGATTTTTCCAACAGAGAATGTATAATAGAAGTACAAACTCGTCCCTTATGAATGATTGATTCTTTTACTTGGTGAGCTACAGAGAAAAAATAACTTACAAGTAATTAATAAGTCTCCTCATATTGCCACGATATTACGTGTAAGTAAATTAAAAAAAAAAAACAAGTTGTATCCAAAACTTGAGGTATACAGCTTTTCCATAGAATAGAATACTCTTTATTATGTACACCATATATATATACGTTACAGAAAAGATGAAGAAAACATTACATAGGGTGACACAATGGACGGCAAAGCGATCTTTACAAGACCACCTTTGGATTTTAAAGAGAAAGGAAAACGCCACTTGATTTCTTTTGTTTTTTTTACTATTGACATGTTGTCGAATCGGGAATGTGACGAACACGGAGCAAATACAAAGAGGAGATGTTGTAATTTAATTTCCCTATGAAGAAACGCGTGACACTTTGCGGGGTGAGGGGGTGTTAGATCCCGCCCACTTCTTTATTTTCCATCTACCGGTCAATAGCAAAACTACTCGCTAGTTCCGTCGATTTTACTTTGTAGTTACGCAACTATCTCACACTAGATGACATTAAAGTGCAGGATGCAACAGGGTCGTACTCAGGATTTTCGATGCAGGGAGTAGGTAATCTGTTTTTTTTTAATTCATTTTGCGAACCATCTTGATACATATTTTTTATTGAAATGCCTATTGATACTTTTATGAAAAAAAAAAAAATGTTTGAATAAAAAGATTTTTGATGAATGACGAAAGAAAATTAGTTGTTTATTAGGGATTACATAAGTCATAAGTCCGTAGGTGATATGGAGTAGAATACGCTCGCAACTAAGCCCGAAACTACGAACTTCGGGCTTAGAGAGTAGCCCGGGGTGTTTGTGCTATACGGCGACGCAAAGTGAGTTGGACTTTAGTATGAAGCGGAATTCCGCCGACTCATTTTACGCGACTCACAACTCATAAAATTACGTTCATTTAGCCTCACCTTTAATTAAGTAAACAACAACTACCATACCAGTTGTCTCACTGAGGGAAAGTACTTTAAATAAATTATTGTAGTTAAAATATTTAGTTTTAAGAGATTGTATTTTTATGTCTAGCGTATTTAAAATGTTTTACTTAAGTACCTTCCACGTGTGAGACAGCCGCGAGACATTCGGATTGGATTCTAATTCCGGCCCTGTATTTTTGACATGTTCATGATTAATGTTCATAATTGACGATAGATGGCGGCCTGTTTACAAAATGATATAAAAACTACAAAAACAATATTTTGGCGATTAAAGGATCTTTAGGAATGAAAGTTGAAGAAATTTCAGTACATATGATTAATAAAATATATAAATACTGAGCTCTACATACCTAAATATTCTTAGTTCCCATGACACAAAGTGTCGCCATCTAATGTCGGGTAGAATTATATTTGAAAACACCGAAGCTAAGAGATTTTTCTAGAACTATTTTAATAAATTACGCATAAAATAACTTACAAATGAAATGTGATGCCGTCCATAGCATCAGAACGTCTATCCGAATAGTTTTTACAAGATAAAACATAACACTTCTTATTTTTTTTTCTTTTAACGCGAATGTAATGCTGTTAAAAGGGAACGTTTACGAAGTGCACAGGACGAACGCCAACAATACACTGACTAAGGCCACGCCCACGTGATGACGTCAGGACCTAGTTGAAAATCACAGTGCACAGTTGTTTAGGCCGTCTCCTCTCTGTATTTGCTCCGTGGTGACGAAGCAGGAAGTAGCCGTAAACGATTAAAGCCTCGTATCCACTAGGCAACATTTGACGCGCAACATTGACAATGTTACTAAATAAAAGTTCTTCGTTGCCGTTCAACATGATGAGCAACATGTCGTGCATCATGTCGCGCGTCAAATGTTGCCTAGTGGATACGAGGCTTTAAGAGAGAGGTAGTGATTTTTAACCATAGTTTTAAAGTGGCTAAAGATTGAGCACACCTTACCGACACGGGCAAGGCATTCCATAACCGCACCACTTGAACCGTAAAAAGATTTGTCGTAGAAACTGATGGAATGCATCGCGGCATCTCTAGTTTCAAGTCCATAGTCTGAAGTTCTACATATTCTTTAACACTAACAAAAAATAAAGGCTATTTTAAAGTACCTAACTTCTACAAAAAATGGTCGTCGTATCATTGTCGCGCTCCATCTGTCTGCGTTAACCTTAAAACCTACCAATAGTAAGTTGAATACTCACTATTCCTTCCGTAGCGAACTGTTCCATGAGAGCGAACAGTGAGTAGGGTGTCCAGGCGACGGTGAAGGACACGATCATGATGAACACCATCGCTGTGGCCTTCGCTTCGGCGCGAGAAACTCGACCCAGGCGCTGGGAATTCTGGAAACAATGCCATGGAGAATTTAGATGGATTGAATATTTCTTGGAGGAGGAGAAAGTATAATAGGTAATGCGAAACTTATCGTGATGAGACATTTTTATTGTAATAAGATGGCCAAAGGCCGCGTTGGAACCCTCTCACAAGGTTGACGGATGACCTGATGAAGGCTGCGATGAAGGATGCGAGGCGCACAGAACCGGTCGATGTTGCGACACTTGGAGGAGGGTTTTTTACATTTGTAGAGCAAAGATCTGTACAAACGTGTCTTCGCATCGTTGTCGCATTGTCGCGACGCACCTGTCTGTGGGAGCCTTAACATGGGAATGTTTAGAAGAGCTAAAAATATTTAATTTTACCCATCCTTACTAATAAAGTAGAGACTAATCTAAAAATATCTTTTTACGAAATAAAATAAACAAATTTATTTTTGTATAAGCCTGTTGCTAAATACTTTGTTCTAAAAAAAAATAGTACGAGACTGATATTTTTATTACAGATCATATGTATAAATAATCTTGTTCTGCACACGCTAAGCAAAAAAGTTTCCAAAAATATTGAGTGAAAATGGTACGACTGGCTTTTCGTGAGTAATCCCATTCCGCCCGTATTTTCGTGCCGAGCAAGGCTTAACGATAACTCAATATACCAAAATAACATACGTTTTTAAAACTCAAATTTGAAAAAAAAAACTTGTTTATTTGGCACACACAGCTACACACTATACAAACAAAAACACTACAAAGTCAAATAACTTTAATTTCGGAAGTCGGTGTTTCTAGTTTTCTTTCTTCTTTTTTGATATCGACTTCGTGTTTTTATTTGGAGGTCGGTTGTATTTTTTGTAAAAAGTTTTTTTACAAAAAAAGAATTACCCGACGTCATTTTGAGACTTGATTTATCAGTTACATTGTGTACCTAAAGGCGCCAAATAGGTCCAGTTCAACAAAATGCACATAGAATACTCAGTAATCAATGGGTGGTCACCCATCCACAGACCGACCTCAGCAAGCGTTGCTTAACTTTGAAGATCGAAAGTATGTTCCCTTGGGATAATTTCCAACATTCACATGGGTCATCGGAAAATTGCGTTTTTCCTTAAGATTGTAATAAAACTTTATTAGTTATATGATGAGTAGTTATATGATTTAGTAATATGATTCCTCGATATATTATGAAAAAATCGTTTTGGATACAATAAATCCGTGTCTTATTAAGAATTAATAGTTTTCAATTTCACGCGACATTTTACAATCTTACGGCGTTTGTAATTTTCCGGTGACATTTACACTGTCTAATATCGCGTGTATACTATACAGCAAAATTCGCTGCGAAGAACCGATTCCACAACAATAAAATAAAAGCATGGCATCTTGTCCCTTAAACGATCGTTAAGGTCGACCCACGTTTTGTGTCAAAGTAAACACGTAAGGCTAATCAACCGTTCCCGTATTTACCATAGACACAGGTACGTGGTAACGATCAGGCGATTAAGCTTGTGCGTGTAACCGGGCCTTTTGATATGGGTGCGAAAAGGTTCAGAAGTAACAAAATAAAGAAGTTCGTATGTAATTCAACTCGTTTTTCAAAAGTAGGTATATCACGTTTAACTCGGTTTAATTGCATGTTTATAAGCAGTTACAGTGAGAAGTTATCAGAAGAGCTGAGGCTCCAGACAAGTGAAATTCTGTCAACGGTTGTGTGGGGAAGGCGATTGTCAAAATGTCAAAACGTTTCTGAAATGTCACGTGATTAATCCCTAACTAGTATAAAATAATATCAAAATAGTAGTATATAAGTTTCAAAAGCAAATGAAATTATGGTTAATGAAGAACTGCTTTTCTACCTTAGATAATTTTTTTAACTGTAAGACTTAATCTCTGTAAATGATGTGTCGATCTATTATTGTATTTGTGAACTACTTTATTCTATTTTACTGCACCTAGTAGTAAATTTTCACATGCCTCCTATAGGTGAGATGTGTAAAGCACTACCTACTTTCTTGTAAAATCCATTGTACCATATCTCTGGCGAAATAAATGATTTATGATTATGATAACATTTTGGCATTGCGACAGTCGCACCAATATAATCGCACGTTACGTTGAGCCTCTGGTCATATTGTTATTGAATCCGTACTACGCTAGGTCTGCTAAGGTTAAAGTGAAAGTGACATTGACGTATGGAGTGCAAGCATTAGTTTTAACAATTTAATAATGGCAGGAAAATCCTAATACCCGAACTTTAGATATAATTCATCACTATCACACACAAACACATACACACACCATCACATAAACCCACCATAATGGAAAGTTTTCTTTAATTATGTAATTTTAAATAGCTATTTGTTTTCAATTTTTTCTGTAGGTTCGTAAATTCCCTAGCTTTATTAATATGTTAAAATCCTTGTAACTATTTTAGATTACCTAAAACAAATAAACTTATTTTATCATAGTGATATTGTAACCCTTTGGGGAATGGGACTGGTATCTTTAACACAGGTTACTATGTAAGATGCTAGCTAAGATGCCAGTTGCGATACGTTCCGTGAGTTCGAAACCATTGTGATTGTGCCTAAGACGTTTTAATAATCCGATAACTGGTTTTTGACTAATAAAGCATTATTATTATTATTAATTCAGGCATATTTTTAGGGCTCCTAAACCTCCACTGTCCGTCCATCCATCTCTCTGCAGCTATATCTCACGAACCATGATAGACACTTAAAATTTTCAAATAGTGTGTATTGCCGCGATTACAACTAACTGACTAATTTACTAAATATATTTATTTTTGGTGGGTACGGAACTCTTCGCGTGCGAGACCTACTCGTACTTGCTCTTTGTCGATGACGGAAGTTTTCATCGGAAGCCGGCCTTACACAGCTGTCAAAAAATAATAATCAAACTTATTTTGAGTTTCCGCGTAATTTTTAAACTTGTAATTTATTTAAGCTAAAGAGATTATATTTTTCTAATTAATTTCAAAGTTGTAAACGAGATTAGTTTTGTAATTACATGTCCTTGGATGTCAAAATTAGCGTAATGAGTAATTTTCTTAATTGGGTTTATGTGCTCACTGCTCTGGAAATGTCAGTTGGTAAATAAAAAGATTGAGGAGACGATTCCTACTAAGTAAATAGAAACAGAAGAAGAAAAAATTGCTTGTCTGTAAAGTCGGCTTACGGACGATAGTTTAACGTGACAACGTCATAACAAAACATTGATGAAATGATCGTAACGTTACAATGAGCGTAACGTTACAATGAGTGTAACTTTACAATGAGCGTAACGTTACAATGAGCGTAACGTTACAATGAGCGTAATGTTACAATGAGTCATCCTTTTTCGTGCGTGCAGCCAACGTTCATCGATTTATTAGACGTTGTCACGTCAAAAAACAACCTATAACTTATAGGGTAGATATGTGTTACATCCACGAAAAACGGGCATCGCTCAGCATAATGCTGGGACGTCGTATGCGAGACAGAGCGACAGCAAGTAAAAAGGTATTTTCATTTCAACGGGTAAATTAAAATACCATTATGGCATTGATCCTGGCACGGGTTGTGGCTTTCACCTGCATCCGGTTAGACTGGAACGCCTTCTTTTTAAGGATGGGAAACCATCAAATGACTCCTTCCGCTCTGGGCGGAGCGGAAGGGAGTGTCAGAATCTTAGTGACTAAAATCCATCCGTGTTCCACCCACTGCCCTTTGTATTCCAGGGCCTAGAGGGTGACTCTTTCGAACAAAATCCGCAACTCTGGCAGGCACTGGCCCTAGTGGGCCCCGTCTCCAAGCTGACTTTGAACTTTTTACGGAGGTACAATTTATGATAATAATAATAATTACTTCACACAGGTAAGAAACAGGTAAAAGAAGAAAAATCATTACTTTTTTATTATTCTGTTGATATTTTTGTAAAAGGTCTCTGAAATAACTGTGATTACGAAAATGCTTCACTGGTGGAAAGCTATACGATCGTTGAGTGCCACAGACTACTATTACTGGAAAAAATATCACTAAACACCCTTACAAAAAAAAAAAAAACGGTTTGCTCTTCAGAAGTGCCGGCAGAAGTGAAAACTTGAACATTAACGTTGTGCATTTTTGGTATTTAGGAATGGTTAGGGAATAATTTCGCACGAATTGCGTATACATGCATTGAGGCATACATTTTCGCCGCGCGGTAGAAGGAGAGGGGGATATTTCTTCCTCTCCTACGCCGCGCCGGCGGTCTACTCTCCCTCCGTCCTACGAATTTTTGATCAGGTCACATGTCCTGACGCGAGTTTAACATTTTTTACCCATCCCAAAAAGTGCACAACGCCGCTAAAGAAGTTTTCACTCCAAAAATCTGACGAATTGAGAACTTCCTCCTTTTTTGAAGTCGGTTAATAAAGCAAAGTATCCATGGGATAGACCAGGTAAGAAAAATTAAGGGGACAAACAAGTCAAACTGATATTATGAAAATAAGAAAATGTGAAAATTAGAAATTTAATGCCTCTTCATCAATCATACTTCAATGGCCGAACGAATTTAGATGAAACTTAGCACACGAGTAGACCATAACCGGACATAGGATAGGTTCACCACGGTAGTACTTTCCCTTGGGAATAAAACACATTTCAAAGCCAAAGTCGAGGATAGAATCTAGTACTAATAAGTAACTAAAATAGGAATAAACAACATTCCCCAGCTACATATTTAACGAACTTATTTTCGTGTGAAACTACCTTGGATGAATATTGAATCAGTTTAAAGTATTAATAGCTAAATGGAAAATTAACTGTAAAGCAATTAGAGGCCTATTAATATTGACGTGAATCGTTAACGTAGGTAGGAAAGTATATTAGTACGGTCGGCCATGAAAATAGTCTAACACAAAATAGTATAAAACGATTAAAATTATACATAACGCATACAACCCTAATCTCTTCAAAATTAGAGTGAACAGGCTTCTTCTGTTCTGGGTAAGCTCGCTCCATCGTCGACTTTGTCTCTGTCATCAATGACCTAGACTAGAGTCAAGAGCAAACTAATCTCAAATAAAAAATTAAAAAACTACTTTAAGAATTATTTTTTGCCCCATGAGCATTTTCTTTCTATTTTAGGCATATTTGTCATTATCATTAACAGTTTATTAATGCTGCTACTCATAATTTTGTCCGAGGAGTTTCTTGCACGTTCTTCTCTTTAGAGATCTATTCTTTGGAACGTGCAAATAGCTTCATGTTTTGACTGAACTACATAGAAAAATCAAGTGCCTGTAAATAAAAATTGATTTACACACATCCGAAACTAATGGGACTTGGAACATGTTTTTTTTCAGAATTTCCTTTTATTATAAAGGTTTTTTGGAAATCCAATCTTTAAAGCAAAAAGTGGGAATATCGTTTGAATTAAATCTGCACGGACGAAGTTGCGGGCGAAGTGCTAGTTTGCAAAATTGCAATATATGCTTTGAATCTTGAACTATTTAAAGACTACAAATATCACCGTATTTTATTTATTTTTATAAAATCAAACACAAAATGTTTTAAATATTCAAAATTCATTATCATCATCTGCTTAGCCTTTTCTCAACTATATTGGGATCGGCTTCCAGTCAAACCGGATTCAGCATTCATCTTTAGTGGGGGCGACTGTCTACCAGACCATCAAAACACATTGACTGGGTAACACGGTACTTCTTGGCATGACTGGAGTCAGATTTACCAAATATTTAAAATTGTCATATGAAATTCAACACTTTTTCGTCCGATAGTACAACAATTTCAATACTCGTAGCTACTTATAATTACAATATTCGATGGCCTCCCGGAATTCGACACAAACAACAACATTATGTAGTATCTAAGTATTGTATTATTTATATACGCTACGGTTGGAAAATAAACTCTATCGGTTGGTTCCCGAACTTAGTGTTTAATTGCTGATTTACTGAAAATATCTATCGGTACCATCATAGTTGCATATTTAAAGTATATATTATTATTTATCTTATATTATAATTTAAGTAGTATGTATTAGTATGATATTAATTTTAGTCATATTTATGTATAGTATGTTATATTTAAAGTTTTTTGTCTTTTTATGTTAGCATAACTTTTACACACGATGTCTACATCTCTTTTATTCGACTCTCCTTTCGCAGGTATGCTGGAAGAGATTTCTCTAGAAATAAGCATCACCTTTGTACCTATTTTTCTGTTCCCTTCTTCTTATCTATTTGTTAAATGTGTGTACATAAACTGTTACATAAATAAATAGATAAATATCCATTAAATACAACTCACTGGACATTCGAAATTACTTCTACAAAACGTTTAAGTAATACGGTTTCAGTCTAAATGACTTTAGAAAGAAGTCGCAGCCTCGTACATTATTCAAGCAGGGATTGTCCAAATTGCTAAAGATATTATGGTAATGGCCCGGTTTAACAACAAAACAATTTAGACTTGTACTTCGTCTGGAATAAATCTAGTCGTTTAGACGTTTTGTTTCTTTTCGGGTGAAGTTTTTAAAAGAGTTCAGATGGAGATACTGATTGATGCTCCTCATTTGCAGTAAACTTTTAATCTAAATTGACTGTTTCAAAGTACGGAAAGGGCTGTTTTTATTTTCTCACTGGAGTGTCATTTATTTTTTGGGAATTTTAGTGTATCAGCAGAAAAAAAAAATTTTTAAAAATTATATTTAAAATTATTGCTTTCTTTTCAGTGAGTTATCACTACTCATCACTTATACGACTTATATTATAACTACGAAAGCAAGTCTGACTGTCCATCTGTTGGTTAACTCTTCACTGTATTTAAGGTGGACGGTCGATGTGGTGACATTTAGGGAGGCCTGTATCTATCTTTCAGCTGAAATGATGATGATAATGACGAAGGTACCTGCTAAACTTGGAAGTTTACATTAAAAGTGAATAACCAACTAATAAGCTGTCAACGGAGAATGGAGCGAAATTTGCTAAATATTAGGAAAATCCAAAAAATCACACACAAAAATAAGAGCAACCACAAAACCGATAGATGTTCTTGAAAATGCCAAAACTCTAAAATGGAAATGGGCTGGACATGTAGCAGGATCAGACAAAGGATTGCAAGAGTAATTGCATGGAAAGGGTCACAGGGGGAAAGAAAAAAGGGTCGCCAATATCAAAATGAGAGGATGATATTGCTGGCCCAAAATGGCTACACATAGCCCAAAACAGCACCAAATGGAAAGACTTGGAGGAAGCCTTAACTTTTAAGGGGTTCCTGTTAAACATTAGTGTTACACAAAGAACATGCGGGGCAGTCTTTGGGGACTGCCGATAGAAGTGAAAACTAAGCGAAAGCTAAAGCGTTTGGTGACGATGACGCGAGTTCCTTGATTTTTGTTCACCTGAAAAGTGCTCAACGCGCCTAAAGAAGTTTTCACTTCAAAGAGAATGACTTACCAATTTATTTTGTTTTTAAGCAGAAAATTTAAGGCTTCTATATTTTTATTTAATGACGTACCCTCTTAAGCGTCCTGATGATGTTGACGTAGCTGAAGGTGATGACCCCGAGCGGCACGATCTGCCCCATCGCAAACAGGAACATGATGTACGTCAGCGTGTTCATCGACTGCTCGTGCCAGTTCACTGAGCAGCTGCGGAAGAAAGAGTGAAGATTAGGTGGTTTGTTTGCAGTGTGCTTGTAAATTGGCCAGTTACCGTAGACAGATTAAACTTGTTATGGCTCAATAAATTACTGATTGTGACAAGTTTATTTTCCGTAGAAGTCACGGTTTAGAAGTTATACATCTATGCCAAAATTTGAAATGCGACCTAACATTTTCTGGGTTTCGTACCCAAAGCGGAACGGAACCTTATTACTAAACTGTCCATCCGTCCGTTTGTCTGTCTATCAGCGAGTTGTATCCCAAGAACCGTGATAGGTACAGTTGAAATTTTCACTCTATGTATTTCTATTACCGCTATAATAATAAACAAGAAAAATTAATACAAGAAACGTGTTATTTCGGTCCAGACTCTCACTTGGCCGGTTTTTTTTTAAGGTTTCTGATCACCATGCAGTTTAGCTCAGATCTTTCGGAACTGCGAAATTGGTTGTACGGTATTGACATAAATTAAAACAACATCCATAAAATTCAGGACAGTGTGATTTGTTGTGACCTAAGATGTTTTAAATGATTGGCCTTATAATTAGGATCGACGTGGTTTAGCAACTAGTGAGTTGAGTTGAACAAAAGAGTGTCCGTGGAGTTTCTTGCACGTTCTTCTCCATAGAGGTCTACACTTTGGGACGTGCAAATAGCTTCATGTTTTTGACGGACTGACTTTGACTTTTGTTTATTTGAAATAAATGCTTTGACTGTGACTTAGTTACTAAGTTTAATTTCAAATTATTTCTAGAAAAAGTCGGTCCGGTAGGTTCGGAGAAATTTTTCCGTGACAGACGGACAGACCGACAGAAACACGAGTAATCCGATAAGGGCTCCGTTTTTTATTTGATTTAACGAAAATGTGACAGAATGTAATAAACTAAATCATAATTTATGTATTATTAAGAATATTTTTTTATAAACATTAGGTAATTGTTTTCTAAATATTGCGTTAAATTGTATGTAATATCGATCACCTAACTATGAGACCTACTATATCACCAAAAATACTTTGATGTCAATTTGATAGATAACGATAGATAACAGCTCAAGATAAACAGCAAAATATCAATCACAACCAGTTGGTCCCCCACGACTTAATATTAATAGAATCTTGAAAATTTCTTCAGCGAATAATGCCAGCTAAGCAGGTTAGCGAACTTCAAGATATTTAAACCATGCTCACATTATAACATATTATGGAAAGATCGTAGACTAAGAATCCTGGGTATCTTAGCAATTTCAGTAGGTAGATTTTATTGAACTTACTTCTCCCAGCGGCTTAGCCCGCGTTAATGTCTGAAATTTTCCCAAAGGAACATTTTCTCGGGTTAAAAAGTAGTGTATATGCTATTCCAGACTTTAATCTATCTCTGTGCTAAATTTCATCTAGATCCGCACAGCCGGTCTGGCGTGATTGAGTAACTAACATCCATCCAAAATTTCGCATTTAAAATAGTGGTATGATTGAATGCCTCAGTGGTCTAGTAGTCGCTTCTGCTGTGCGGTCCTTGGTTCAATTCCCAGGTCGCTTCAAAGTCAAAGCGTTTTGAAATAAACGCTTTGGCTTTTTGCCATTAAACGGCACTTTTAATCATCATTTACAGTTAAGTAAAATAATAGTATAAAATTAATAAAGTGACTCTACTGTCCATAAGGAAAGGGAGATTCTTATGGAGAAGAACGGACAAGAAACTCCATAGTTACTCTTTTTAAATAATGGTTTTACAATATCTGGTTTACAAAAATTAATTTAATATTATGTGAGGACGATGCACCCAGAGTATGCTACTTATAGGAACAAAGTATTACCAGCAGAGGTAAACTTATTAATTTTCGAAATAAATTTAGGTACATAGTACTCACATATTTACATATATTGGAACCGTTAATTAAACATCGTGAGAGTTAACAGAAAAATAAAAACACTAAAAAGAAACAGTATATCAATAAAGTTAATAAATAAACGGAACAGTTTGATTTTGTCTACACGTTTATGTATTATTACATTTTTCCATTTGTAATATCTCAGTAGCAGCCCGGAGTCGGGGTTTGTAGGTACCCAACTGCATTACTGGCGAAATTTGGGTACACTATAGTCAGTCAAGTGTTTATGTCACCGGATAATTCCAAACACCGTCAGATTTTAATCGATCTTTATTAGATTATAAACTCTCGATATATTGTGAACAGATAATTTTAAATACATGCAAATAAATCTTATTGTATGAAATGAGTTTACAATTTTACGCGATATATTATGAACTAACTTAGCGCACAGCAAAGGAGTGGAACTCTCTGCCTGCGTCTGTGTTTCCGAACGCATACAACCCTAATCTTTTCAAAATTAGAGTGAATAGGCTTCTTCTGGGTAAGCTCGCTTCATCGTCGACTTTGTCTCTGTCATCTATGACCTAGACAAACTCATCTCAAACAATAAAAATAAAAAAAAACTAACGGCGTTTTCAATTATCCGGTGACAGCTTTATATTTTTTTAAATTTTACTTCTAATCAGATTTAAATTAAATATTTCGCTCAATAATTACGATACAAAACTGAAGTCTCTCTGCCAAACCCTTCACGGAGTACAGGCGTGATTGTATGTTATAATTAAAATGATTTATGAAGCTACGTCCGTCCTTGTCATACAAAAGTTGGAACGAAGAACTTTGGGAATCTGAATTATTGAATCGTGCGTGAGGGATCTTACGGCATTTAGGTATTTCTTACATTTCTAAGACTTAAATAGGGTTTAGAAATATTAAGGCTTCACGTTCCAGTGGCTCTTGAATCCCTTTGATGTGTGATTGGATGCCTGCCTACTTCTAAAAAAGGTACTTAACTATATTTTTGAAGTACCCAGTAATGTATTAGGTAATACTTACTTATCGTACAGAGAGCCTAGTGCATATTTTTAAACGTACTCGATAAACGTTCGCTCATGTGTAATATCACTTGTTAGGACATAATATATGCAATTAACCCAGCCACAATGGTGCTATCTTGTTTAGTTCAGGAGTTCAAAGTCAAAAGTCATTTATTCAAATTAGGCTGAGTGCCAGCACTTTTTGAACGTCAAAGTTCTACATAAAGACAGTCCCCTAAAACGCCCGCCCGTCGTAGTTATTAATATTATTGCATTTTCTCCAAAGTTAACGACCAGAACAAAAGAAAAAGATAGAGAGAGCGTTCCAGAATTAAAGTTATATAAGAAAATACCCTAGTTGTCCCAAGTGTTTGACAAATGGAAACAAAGTTAGTTGAAGCTTGTAAAAGGAGAATTTTCCTTGTCACCAGACGGTATGAAATCCCTTAATTTAAAAACTCGTACTCGAATTATTCTGCCTACTTATTGTGTTCAAATCTCATAGCGATAATATACTGAGGTATATTATCGCTATGAGATTTGAACACAATAAGTAGGTAGGTAAACAGAACATTACGCCATACAGAGCTTACTTCACTGAGGTGAAGTAAGCTCTGTATGGCGTAATGTTCTGTTTGGAGTCGGACGTAAAAAAATAGCACCATCCCATCACTTCCCGTGGGTATCGTAAGAGGCGACTAAGGGACTCACCAGAGAATGGGCAGCAGCATTCTCTGTGCATTGCAACAGCTACACTGCGATCGCCGGCCCGCGTGCTAAGCGTGGCGATTATGGCAACCCGCCTCCCTTTGAGGAAGGCCTATGTCCAGCAGTGGACGTCTTTCGGCTGACGATGATTTTATTTTATTAATTTTAGGAAAACTTACAGCTAACACATACATGAGAAGGTAACGATAGTTAAAAAACGGCCATTTAAATGTTTTCAATTAAATATGTCACCGGAAAATTGCAAACCCCGGAAGATAGTAAAATATCCCGTGAAATTGTAAACTATTTTTTCTAAATAAGACACGGATATATTGGAAACTTGAATTTGGATGGGATTTATTGTATGCAAAACGATTATTTCAAAATATATCGAGAAATTATAATCTAATAAAGATTTATTACAATCTTACGGAGCCTGCAATTTTCCGGTGACATATATATTGTGAATAATCAAAACAATCTCACGAAAACAGCTTCGGACTAACGCAAATACGCTCAAACTAAGCTCAAAAATATAAAACAACAACTAAGCACAAAAAAATGGTGATGATGATGAAGTGAGCTGTCATTTCACCTAATGCTAGGGATTTACACTTCACTTTAGTTTTCATTATGAGATTTTTACAGAAAACATTAAAACTATGCTTAGGCTGGGATTCAAACACAACATCCGTAGTTAGTAGGATTGTTTGTGCCCACTTTTTTTGTGTAACTTCAATGTTTTTTTAAATAATCTTGAAAATAATAACAAACCAGCTGACGTCACGCGGTTTTACCCGCGTAGTTCCCGTTCCCGTGGGAATACGGGGATAAAATATAGCCTATGTTACTCGCTGATAATGTAGCTTTCCAATGGTGAAAGAATTTTTGAAATCGGCACAGGTGTTTTTGAGTTTATTCATTACAAACATACACACACAAAAACACACATTTTTATTCTTTATAATATTAGTGTAGAACCTACCAGGATCCAATTGTGAATCTAAACCATTTTCGAATCTTCTTGAACACACAAAAATTTCATCAACATCGGTCCAGCCGTTTAGGAAGAGTTCAGTGACATACACACACAAGAAATATATATATTAAGATAAGTTTAGTTTTTTTTTCTTCCAATATATTAAACAATATCAATGACGTGTTATCTTTTCACAACCCTTGGTAGACTGGTAGAGAATGCGTAAGTGTCTATGGTCAACACCAGTTAAACGTGCAATAACGGTCATTGACCCACATACATTTATTGACATATCTACTTAATTCCGAAAACAGATATAATGACATAAAGCCGCCCTGAATCGACATCTATCGTGATCTTTTACTTTTTCTAGTAATGGAAAACGTTTAATAAGGCACCCGGACCATAAATTATATTATCGGGTGCCTACGAGGAAAATTAAGGAAAGGGCATTGAACTTTATTGCAAATTTATCTGGCGCTTACCATAATGTGGTAATTTTTATTTACATATTATGTGCATGGGGTCTAAATAAACGTAGGTAGGTAGTAGAAACGGAGGACCAAAAATGAATAATTGCGGCATTTATACAATATTCCCTTGCCAGTTAACTACTTGATACTAAAAGAGAATAACAGACGATCTCTTAAAATAGAAAACTTTACAAACAATTTCAGTATTCTAGACCTCAAGTTTGTAATTAATTGGACTTCTCAAATTAAATTCTCTTAGAGACAGGAAAAAATGGCGTTACGGCGTAACCAGCCAAAGGAATATTTAAAGCCTTTCTTTTATGTCTATCTTAAGTTAACCAAACTATAATTAATTATTCCTAACTACGTATTTACTTTAGAGATACTCTTTTATGAGGATCTCTTTAGAGGTTTTTGAACTTAATCTCAGATTACGAATTAAAAGACATGAATACTAATTCAGATTTTATATTTTTAGACAGGGAGACACAGGACGGCTGTGTGTGTGTATATGTAAGTCGGGCTGGTTTCCACAACTCCACGACTAAGCGCGTATTTGGGGTGCAGGTGGGACAAATGTGTAATTCGATCCACCCCAGCTCTCCAAGGAAGGCCAGCAACGCCTTGGTGTTACTAACTGTCTCACAGAGGGTACCTACCTGGGTTTACGAAGTACTTAGCCCTGTAATCCGATGATGTAAAAGTATTTATTTATTATGTTTTATGTACTTTATTGTACTCATAATAAGAACAGGACAACCAATCATAAAACGTATACAATGGGCGCTCTTATAGCACAAGGCAATATCTTCCAGACAACTTTATAAAGCAAATCAATGAATAGGTCTAAATCCTTTAAAAATAGTTTTTTTTTAATAAATGGTGTCTCGCAGTTCAACCTGAGGTTATCGACTGCTTAACCGGGCTTGAAACATTAAAGCCTCCAGCCAGGGCTTATAAAAAACTTACAAACTAAGCGACTACATGCTAAGGGTACCTCCTGTAGGGTACGGGCCTCGGCTTAGGGCGTCGCTAGGGGGAGGATAGCTAGGGACGGGCTGGATCGAACTAGTATAGAAATGGCAAATAACTCTATTATTTATAAGTATTTACTCGTCTCTCTCGTTACAGTACTTATGGACCAAGATCCCAGAGATGCCATACCCTGTATATGCAGTGGATAAAGGTGTGAGTTTCACATTTATATAATATCTTTGTTTATATTATTTGCGCAGATTTCCCAACTAAATAAATAAATAAATACCTCTCTTATTTCCTCACTAAAAAAAATAAAAAAATTGAGGGATAAGAGGAAAGGAAGTACATACTAACACTTCACTATCCCATGTATTTTGTTAGTGAGAAAATAAGGGAGGTCTGGTAGCTCTGGGATCTCAGTCTATTAGGTACTCAAAAAGGAGAAACATCAGGGTCGATTATAAAACACGATATTTTAAGCCCTATTTATATTTTTTAGGTTAAGTTTGGATGTTTGGATTAGGTTTCGCACACACACGTATATAAAGACCTGGAATTAGACAGGATACTTTTATTCCGTTTGTATATTTCCGTAGCATAGGTAACTTTCTTCATTCTTTCTTTATTCGCGTCATGCTTGGCGCAAATTAACTCTTAACTTAACGCAAACTTAACGCAAAGCCGCTGAAAAAACCTAGTTTGCAATAAAATCAGAAAAATATTTGGTATTATATTTCCTCAAACCAAAACGTTCAAAGTTTAATACAGGCCCACAGAAGTTTTGAATACAAAGACATCATTTTCTTGTCCTTGTTTCATGTCCCTTCACTCTTCTGTCAACTTTAAAACTATCATTCACTACCTTTCATTCACTCAATCTATTCATTTTTCTTTGGTTTTCATTTCTCTGTCCATCCGTCATCATCCATTTTAACACAGAATGCGGTCCAGTGATCCGATCCGATTCCTAGTGCAACATGCAATACTTTGTGCTATCTAAAAGCACGTTGTAGTTCCTTTCCAATAGTCTTGTGTAGTTCGTAAACGAATTAGTTCGTAAGAGCGCTGCAACAGGCGAAGTACCCAAACTAGGTCCCAGATCCACCGCTCTTTAGTTCGTTAGTTCCTTTGAAATGATCGACCTCATAGTATAGCGAAAGTGAGCGGGAACGCGGAACTGCCCTACCTAGTTGCGTTGCCGCTCACTTACTCACTGATGTGCTTCTCATTATTCAACGCTATTCAATATACAAGCCATAATTTACAAATTTAGAATAAACACATCATTTAGTATATTTTATCAATTAAAATAGTACAAAAACAACGTACGAAAAGTAAAAAATAACGGCAAAATAGCTACTTTACAAACAAAGGAACGCGCGCAGCAGCAAACTGCAAAGAGGGCGAACGATCTATCTTTCTCTCAGCTCACTAGTTCAGCCAGCTTCCGTCTCGAAACATCGAGTTGGGAGCTGGTGAACTAAAAGAGCGAACTAGTTCGCCAAGGGGCTGCGAACTAAAACAAGCGCTCCAGGTCGCGAACTACTATGCGCAAGTCTACTTTGCAAAATAGATAGAATTGTCGTATTTCGCTATGCGTCTGCATACCTAAGGAAATGCGATGTAAGCAGATATATCTCTCCGCTAGCAGATATTATTGCAGAGAGAGAGAGTTTCCATTGTGGCTTTCTTACTAATAAAATCCTAACTTAGTATTATAAATGTGAAAGTGATTTTATTTGTTTCCTCTTCGTCTTAATAAAATCCGTTCAAGGCTGAACGGATTTTAATGAAACTTAGCACGTAGCTAGACCACATAATCTTATAGCGGATTTAATTTGTAGAGCAATAAAATAATATTCTGTATGAATTAGGGATCGAATCTTGCCTCATATGAATGCCGAACTAATACGTTTGCTCGCATGCGTGAATCGCATTTTAAAAACGAACATTGATTTCGGCTCAATTTTTATATTCATACCTATTGGCCTAAGCAAACACCAAAGGAGCGAAAATTCATTAGTAAGTAAATAGAAAAATAGTAGTACCTAGTATTTCATAGTTATAACGAAACACTCATATTTCGTAGGTGGAATTTATCACGAAACATGCATGTTTTGCAGTAAATTCTAGTGTTCAACATACTTTTTTTTTTTTTTTTTTTTTAAGGATGGGAAATCATCAAATGACTTCTTCCGCTCTGGGTGGAGCGGAAGGGCGTGTCAGACTCGTACTGACTAAAACCCATCCGTGTTCCTTCTAAAGCCCTTTGCGTTCCAGGGCCGCGGTGACTCTTTCGAACAGATTCCGCAACCCTGGCAGGCTTTGGCCCTAGCGGGCCCCGTCTTTTATGCTGACATCTCTTTGAGGCGCGCGTGAAACACAACGTGCCATCGACTCGGGCCTGGTGGTGATCGGACAGCGAGCCACCCAATACTCGCCGTCCGCAGGCCCGCGCCTACGGTGGCCGGGGATCGCCCTGCGACTCCCGACGCCCGGGGCGTCTTCTCCTGTTGCGGCGGTTGGGGCGAAGGCCTTGCCTTTCCCTCGCGCGGCCCTCCTCCTCCTTTGCTAGCATTACTGCTTCACAGAAGGAGGTGACCGCTTCCCAAGCCTCCTCGCTCGTGTTCAACATACTACCAAATCGAAATTGCTTTATTAAAAATATCAAACTGCCGCTGCTATATCACATTTTCAGCAATTTTTGAAAAATAAATGAAATTATTTATACTCCAAATAAAGTCCGGATGAGGTCGTTGTTGCAACCTATCTGACTACTTTGAGAAAAAAACACCAAAGCAGAGTCAAGATTCACACTGAAACGGTTGAGCTATAGGAACGATACGGCCAGAGCCATATATGGTCAACGAAAATACATTTAACCGATTCCGTAAGCGAATATTATACAAAATCGAGTACTTATGTTAGGTGGATAGGTACGATGCCTATGCGAGAGATACAAAATCCACCATAGACCCCAATTTCTGAATTAATTATTTGATGAGCTGAGTATACCAAGTTTAGTTTAGTATAGCCCGAAAGATCGCTGAATATTTTTCGAACTCTATACCTGCCTGAAAAACTGACATGGTACTCAAGTAGGGTTTGACATGGTTAACAAAAAAATACTCAATTTAGAAGCCGGCCATTTATCCTGGAACGTACATCTGTTTCTAAGTAAGACACAATTGAAATTGTATTATCTCTGATTGCAACAATAGACGACAAATTACTTGGAAAAAGGGCAGTAAATTGGTGCTTCTGTATTAAGGACCTCGATATGGCTCCGCGCAAACGGGCCACCGACCGCAACCACCGGTGGCTGGCGACAAGCTGTTTACATGATTATTAACAAGTTTTGTATTGAATCACCGCACACGTGTAGTGAGTGGTGTCCACTCGCGACTCAGTGTCCGTGACACAACATCGGTGACTGTGGTCGGTGGCCCGTTTGCGCGGAGCATGGGTCAGAAAACATCGTCTAATGCGGTCCGAATTCGAAACTGTCAGTTTTTTAACTTCCATTAAACCAAGTACAATCGTTTAGAGGCATCAATGCCACATGAAAAACTTAGAAGCGAAATTTGTACAGCAACAAAAAGAACCGCAACGCCATCTATCCTGTCAGCGACGAACTACCAACGAAATCTTGCATCGCACAAGTAAAGTTCTACGTGCGATTTGAATATCAACTATCGGGCAGTTGCCCACCAGACGCAACACCCGTCTGGTTGGAGGATCCTCCCCATTTCAGTGAAGGTGTGCGGGACTTTACTCTCTGTTCCGCATACCTATATAATCAATAGTTAATCTGTGCTTTGGTGCCCTAATAACAAATACTAAGGAGCACAAAGACAAGGTCTATCATTATGAAGTTCTTTTTTTTAGCTGGCACTTTCTCATGTGGACCAAAAATATATGAAACCTGTATGATGTCCTTTGCCTTAGAAACTGAACACCATCAGCACATCTGAATCAGTACCTATTTTTTTCATACCAAACATGAAGCTGACAGCTTGAGAAAATTGCTTTTAAAAGATAAGGTAAGAAAAGTTCTCAATAATACCTGATATTCGCAGCCTCATTGACATACTGTCCCCATCCAACCAGGGGCGGTGTGGTGAGCGCGAGCGAGTAGGTCCATATGAAGACTATCGACATGATGGCCCCTTTAGAACTGAGGTGCCTGGAGTTGAGGGGCCTGGTCACCATCATGTACCTCTCGAAGGATATCACTGTTAGTGTGGTTATTGATGTTATTCCTGAAACAACGAAAAAATGTGGTTTATGTCACGGATTGGTTGAAAACCGTTGAAACTTAACAAAGCTACTAAAAATATACAAAAATCTATACTTTGCATTTTAGATCTTTTTATGTTATCCGTATTTCGAGTTTGTTTATCGGATAAGGCATGTCTCAAAAACAATATGGTTAATGTCATGGTCAAACCGTTATTAACGCCTTTGTTTTTCTTCATCGACTTCCTCATAATAAGAGAACCATTTCAGAATAAAGCAAAAAAATTATTTTAGTCATCTATTGTATATTCTATACAAATAAATTTGTACAGTATCAACAATAAGTTTGTAATATCAAAATAACTTGAAAAGTAATTTAAAACGATAATTATAAAAAAAACCATTTTAAAACAATTTTAAGTCTGTTTCGGCTACTCTCCGAAACGGAAACAGAAAATATAGGAAACAGGAGATTTTTTAATGTCAGAGTAGGTTCCATAGCGAAACTTGTAGAACTTGCAATCCATCACCCCAATGAGTTTAAGTCACCCTGTAGTTCCTATCAGATTTTTGTTCAGCCTGTATAGTTAGTAAAATTAATTAACTGTTCCCAGTAATTAATTATTAACTAATTCATTTATCAAACCAAAAGGCTAAATGATTCCACGAGGCAAATTTCTTTGCAAAATTGGTGATGTAATAATGGAATTCCATGAATCGAGAATAATTTCAGCATTATTATTTTTCACAAATGTCTTGAATTAATAATCCCTTTCCAGCGGTTTGTCTTTGTCACAAAAAGAACAGGAAAAAGAGGATTTTACAAGAAATCCCTTGTGATATTATTTTGTCCTAAGATTGTGCCATATTTTCGGTATTGGGCAGGAAAATATAAGCTTTTATTGCGGAATTGTATATTTTCAAGTAATGAGAATATTCTTGAAAATTGCGGTATTTATTCTGCACAACGCCAAAGGACAATTAATGTTTGATTTTGTGTGATGGATACGTTTATCAAAATTTTCAGTAAGTTCTTACTTTATACATATATAGTTTAAATGTTCATTCAATCATCATCCCGCGCGTGTCACCACAACAACCGGTCCTGTGCGTCCCGCATCCATCGGTAACCCGCGACCCTCACCAGGTCATCGGTCCACCTTGTGGGAGGCCTTCCAACGCTGCGTCTTCCGGTATGCGGTCGCCACTCCAGAACTTTTCGGCCCATCGACCATCTGTTCTGCGAGCAATGTGCCCTGCCCACTGCCACATCAGTTTGGCGATCCTTCGGGCTATGTCGGTAACCGTGGTTCTCTTGCGGATATCGCCATTCCTGATTCGATCACGTAAGGAAACTCCGAGCATTGCCCTCACACTCGAAGTTGTACACGAGTACCTCTACCTGGGACAATCGGTCCAGTTAGGTATGGTTAGCTACGAGAAAGAGGTCAACCGTCGAATCCTATTGGGCTGGAGATACCACACAACTTCCCGAACGCCGCCCGCATTCGGAAAGTTGCGTGGTATCTTCTCATCTCACATATCACAGTGTCTCAAGACGAAAGTCTTCGGCCGATGCGTGTTGCCAGTGATGACTTAAGGAACTGAAACGTGGTCGCTCACAATGGGCTTCATCAGAAGGATCAAAGTCACCCACAGGGTAATGGTTCATTCAATGGTTGAGCATAATGTTGGATAGCTAAGCTGGGATTAACATAAATCCATACGAATTAAGTTACAATCCGAATTTTATTGTGGTTCATAATTTATTCATCATTCAACATTTATACATTACGTTGGTATAATATGATGTATGTTGCTATGTAGTATAATATGATGCTGAATATTTAAACAATGAAATAAAATATAAATTTATTTAAAAGGAAACTAGCTTTTGCCAGTGAATTCGCTGCGGCATGAAATTATCTATTATTACAGTATTCTACCCTACTAACACACACACACTACACTGCGATCGCCAACCCACCTGCCAAGCGTGGTGATGATGGCAATACCCTCCCTTTGGGGGAGACCTATGCCCAACAGTGAAACTATGATATGATGATGATGATCCAACTAAGCCTTTTTTATGGATGGGAAATCATCTAATGACTCCTTACGCTCTGGACGGAACAGATGGGAGTGTCAGACTCTTACTGACTAAAACCCAACCGTGTTTCTCCGAATGCCCTTTGCGTTTCAAGGCCGCGATGACTCTTTCGAACAAATTCCGCCACATCCTATTAAGCCTACTAACAATATATTTAAGTGTAAAATTTTGTGAGTATGAATGAATATTTGTAATTTTTTCACGTAAAAACTACTGATGACAGATTTTAGTAAAATTTTACTGTAACATTATAGTTTATACTTCAATGTATTAGCTCCGTCTCTCTATCACACTTGGATCATGATGGTTTTAAGACGTCATAGTAGGACTCCTATGATCCTGTCCCCTAATAAATTGGGCATGGAGTGAAGTTAATGTCATCATCATCATCTGCCAAGCCTTTTCCCAACTATATTGGGATCGGCTTCCAGTCAAACCGGATTCAGCTGAATACCAGTACTTTACTTGGAGCAGCTGCCTACCAGACCTCTACAACCCATAAACTGGGTAACACGGTACTTAACTGGGTAACAGGGTAACGCGGTAGTGAAGTTTATGTTATAATATTTACATATTGCGAATACTTTCACTGTGCGACAAGCTAAGGAGTGGAATTCCCTACCGGAGTCTGTGTTTCCTGGTAGCTACAACCTGGGGTCATTAAGTCAAGAGAGAATAGGTTATTTCTATATAAATGTGCTCCATTGTCGCTTTCCATCAGGTCAAACGAGAGCCTATCAATATAAATAAATAAAATAAATGAACTTTTTATTGTGATTTAAAAAAAAAAAAATTAGTTAAGATAATAGATACAATAAAAACAAAATGAATAAGAATTATGAAACACTCTGTTAATAATGTTTACGTATAAAAACAATGTCGCCGTTCCGTTCCGCGCCGTCCTTGGAACAAAAGGCTCAGACTGCGCTCGCTACTGGATGTTTCAAACTGCGCAATGATAATGAAAAATATATAATTTTTTTAATAATTCAAATGTTCATAAATATCTTTTTTATTTTTTATTTTACTAATGTTTAGTAGTTATTAGATAGATGAAGTGGGCTGCCAACGTAAGACGACTAAAATGGCAATGTGAATATAGTCGCAATACAAAATTTGATGTACCCATTGGTGGGAATTAAATCCTAGCAAAATGGAGATGGAATCTTCAACACAATAAAGGTTTATCGCCTCTGACAAGCTATTGTGGCACTAAGATACCTCTCAAATAAAAAGGGAGTATCCATGAACAATCAAAATCAAAATCAAAATCATTTATTTGTCAAACATAGGTAATAATAATGACATAAGATCTTACAAATTAGGTAGTGCGCTATGTTTTGCCAATTGGCATACAAACTGTCATATACATAATTAATATACAGCTATTTTTTTTATTTTTTTTGTGTGAGTATGCTATGGTAATTATTTAATTTAATTGTCATGCATGTGTTATTACACATGCATGACAATTAAATTAAATTATTAATAAAAATCAATTTCATTTCATGTCAAAATTTTAAGTCAGTCCAACAAAATTAAAGATAAGAAGTTAATGTCAAAAAAAAAAAAAAATTATATATATATGTAATCAAAGTTGAAATTCTTTTTGTTCTCAGTTTTTGACGGAAACTGCCACACTCTTTGTAGAAAATAGTGTGGCAGTCTCCGTCATCATTTTAAAAGTGTTGTTTAATTTTTAACTGTTCACAATCAATCTGCCTAGAATATTTCCAGATATATTGGAGTCGGCTTCTAGTCTAACTGGAATCAGCTGAATGCTAGTCCCAGTAACTGAGTATCACTATACCCCCTTGGCTATGCTGATGTCAGAATTAAAGTTTTTTTTTTGCATGCTGAAAATGAGTAAGCAAAATATGTGGAACGATTTTAGCTTAAGGGCATTATGTACCATATTTTACGCAAAAAATAAATATTCTATTCTACAAATTACATCCGGGAGCAAAGGTATAATGATTGACGACACGGTTTGCGGAGTGGTTGAGCGATTGACTGATTGACCCGCACGGAACGAATATTTGTATGGTAGTTTTTTTTTTTTCACCGAAAACACAAATATAAAAGTTCTCATTAGGGCTAAAAACATTAAAGGCTTTAAGAACAAACATTTTAAATACTCTGACTCCTAAACTAGGTGTATGTGCCCGTGACTTAGGCTGTGACATACCTACTCACCTTGTGATTCAGGATGAAGGATCTTGGTAATTGGTATATAATAGATGATCACCCATTCATAGTCCGACATCGGCAAGCATTGCTTAACCTATGTTACTCAATACTCCCTAGTTATTAATAGTACCTTTTCAATTCAAATAAAATGATCCTCTCTTTTTAACATAGCTAAATATGAACAGTAACCAATCAATTCCATAAAATCAAGGCTTTAAATTAATTTTCCTTTTCTAGTAAACTAATCCCAGATTAAACTTGGATAATAACTTATTAGTCAAGATTACAGGAATCCTTATTTTAGATCCCTTACAAGCTCTTTGAATTTATGTAATCTCTTTGTCTCGTTGGTAACGGTTGACTTGTAGCCTTAACCAGGTCAGATTCGTCTCTTGTTGTTGCTTGTTGAGTTTTGGTTTAAAAACTCTAGTTTTGACTCGAGCATGTACCAACGCGACTTACCCGCGCAAGTAACCGCAAGCTACATGCACTACAAAGTCAAAGTCAAAGTCAATTCATTTATTTCAACTAGACCATTAAAAGGCACTTTTGAACGTCAAATTTACAGTTTAAAATTAAAATATAAGTGACTCTAGTTGTCCATTCGCAAAAAGTAGATTCTTATGGAGAAGAACGGACAAGAAACTCCATAGTTACTCTTTTCAAATATAAGTTTTTCAATATTTTGTATACATAGGTACATTGATCAATTGATTATATTATGTGAGCACAATGCATCCAACATTACACTAATATACAGCACACACTTATATACTAATAGGTACAACAAAGCAATATAAGCAAAGATAAAATTAAGTTTGCTAGTAAGGGACATGGTACTCACATATTTACAATATAATTAAAAACAATGGATCAGTGTATGAGTTAAATAGCATATTATAAACCTGAAAGTACACCAGTAAATAAAACAAGTTTGACTTTTTCTACTACACCCTCGATTGTCCTATGGAGCAGGACCAGCATGTTTCCAAGCATTCTTATCTTTAAAATAGTGGCAACGTCCAATAAGGGAAGGAAAGACAATAGGGAATATGCATCCAGTGATTTATTTTACAGTTCCATGCCACTTTGTTAATTACAACACAATTTGTCAAAGGACCAATAGGGAATATATTATCTTTTTTTTATTTGCATTATAAAATACTTATTAGCTTTAGTAAACAATTATATAATCATCTAGTTTGTAATATGCTTGTTTACAAAGTGTGGTTTTAATTTTTTTAATTTAGTTCTAATATGTCCCAAGGTATTTTGTTGGTAACATCACCGTCGTAACATCGACTTACCAAATATCCTATAAAATTTCCGTAGTATGTCTGACGAATACTGTCAAATACGGGGGTGACGTCACGGACGCATTACGGTGCACATCAGCTGTTCGTGTTTGCATCGCTTTGTTGTGAGTCACCGAGCTCGCCACAGGAACAGTGAAAAGTTTTGTTATTGTTATAATTGACCGTGTGGCTTGTTTTGGTTTCAAGTATTAGTTTCTCTAAGTATTCATTAACATATAATAGAATATCTGTTTATTCTTTTATTTACTTTATTTAGATGCTATATGTATATATATGTAAGAATATTACTATATTAGATGGATTCAAATGAACCGCCACTCGTCCATTCAAAGGTTCATTAGAAAACCAGCGTCAGACAGCATCAGTCTGTCTGACATATCGCTGTAATGGACCTTTTTAGTGCAGCCGTGAGACACACACTTGGTTCTTAGCATACCTACTTTTCTTTTTTTATTTCTATGTACCGTGCGTGTTTCATGTAAGTGCTAAATAAATATTATTCTTTCTTCCTTTCTTTCTTTCTTTCTAAATAAAGGAAGGAAGTAAGAAAGCAATCACTCATTTTAACGGTCAAACATTTCTTTCACTGACAATTAAAAATCACGAATCACAATATTCCACGCAAATTTCTCTGATCCTACCTTCATTTGTCCATTCTCCACCACTTCACAGGCAACTAATTCCTCCCTGACCATTCACAGACTTAAGCACTTTAACAAACGCTCAATTGAAGAAAGAGGCTTTTAACTTCAGTTGTTTTCGAGACAAAATAATACCCCAGAAACCTTACAAAATCACACAAATTAAGTTCCTATTTCTTGCAGAATAATGGTCACAATAGCGTGCAATCATTGACCTCTCTCAAGTAAAATAATTTCACAATAATTATTTTGCCGACCTAAGTCTGTATTTAAGGTCTCAATCAGCGGAAATGTTTTCTTAAATAAGATTGAATGAGAAATTAATTTGAACGAGTCGAGTTTGCTATGATCGTAAAAATGTTGGGGTATTCCACACCAAATGAAGCGCACCAATAACTGTCATGTCATATAGTTATAGGTAAGATATAGGACTGTTCAATTTTAAGACTTCTATTATTATAGTGAATAATTACGAATACTTTATATTCATCTTTGTGTTGTTTAATCACAGAAATATATTTATTATATCTATGTGTTTAATTGTTGGTGCATAACTAAGTCAAATCGTTTAGGTGCCTATTTTGTGTTAAATTCTATCAACCTGGTAGTTTTCAAAACAACAATGAAAGACAGACGGCTCAATAATGGTAAAAAACTTTTTTTTACCATTATTGAGCTGAGTAGTAAGTCACTTTAGCATCAAGTTCCAGTTCATTTCTCCTGTCCGGTAGTTTTAATAAATAAACAATTTTAAAACGTCCATCGATATAATTTATTACAAATCCTTCATGCTCTTCTCTATGTTTCATCGTTGCAGATGGTACGTTTCAAGGAATAAAATTCTACTATGTTTAATTGATTTCCTCAGCGCACCTGAATGGTGCGTTTCGAGGAATACTTTTGGTGCGGACCATTTAGTGCGATTCAAAATTGGTGCGCTTCGAGGAGTACTCCGAAAAGTTTGTAACAATGTTTGGCTCTATGCTCGGCTCTGTTCGTTGTTCAGTTCGACAAAAAAAGGGCGAATGCTCGATGATCTGTTACAAGTGAATGCTCAAGTCCTTTACCTGACAGTAACTTATTTCCATACGCGATGTCGTCGGATTTTAGAAATATACTTCAAAGAAACACAAGAAGTTTCTATCATATCAAAACACGTTTGAAAACTCCTTAGAAGTAACGTTTTAGTTGCTACGATTCAAAGACAACCCAAAAATGTGATACCTTCTGTCATAATATAACCCACATAATTACAGAATTTATAAATTGACCACAACATAAAATATTTTACAGAAAACGCTATGCTTAAAAATACATAACCGATACAAAGCTGTGTCCCACCAGAGGCGTTTTATCAATGATCAACGAAAGATCTTGCAAGATACGATTTCTAGCTTTAGTTGTGAACACCGGTGACCTTATCAACGAGAGATCAACATACACCGCAACCCAGTACCACGCTTTGCTCGCACCAGCAGCTATCTTCACAACCTACATCATGATTGGTAATTTTTTAATCAGTGGTGAGAGGCATGCTTCAAAATTTCTACAGGCGTACTCACTTGTAGCTTGCTCCATCCTGCAAGGTGCGTTGTCTATATCTGTGTTTCAAGAACTGAAGAAAGTTGGGAAGGCTAGTACTGCGCTCATTTTGAATGCTGTCCTACCAATTTTGACGATGATGCTGTTGGCTGCAAATCTAGTGATTGTATTGATGTCGAATCGAGAGCCGCTGATATTGCCTATGTCTCCATCTATGACAAGGGAGGTTTCGATTGCCCGCAGTATTTGATGTTTTTGTTTTAGTTTTTTATCAGTATATTTTGTAGTTTGTATTTTGTAGCTTTATTAAATTGTTTTTACTGTATTTTGGTTGCGTTTATTTTCCTGTTATGATCATTATTATAAAGTAAGCGAACAGTATATTTCATCTACGATATTTCAAAATAGTGAGGTAATATTTTACAGGATTTTCAAATCGTTAATTTTAGTCCCTGTGCGACCTCACCCATTGAACATTCCGGATCTAAAATTCCAGCCGAGTTAACGTCCAAATCGTCCGAAACCGGACAGGACACAGCGGTAGAACCGGGTTAATAAGTAATTCTTCTTGGCCTGCAATGTCGGGTCAAACATTCTAGTCACTCCGGATGAGTCTCCACAACACCACAACAAATCCGGTTAAACTGGGACATATATAAGTACCTACAAAGTGTAACAGAATAAACGCAAAAAAAAAACAGCTGTTCAGTACATTTTGTCGAGTTATGCGCACAGAAATGTATCGGAGAGTCGATTTTATTTCGCGATTTCAGTGTTGCTCCCAGACTACAACATTTAGTATTCATAATGATGAATCCAGTGACCCCTTAAGAGGTATTGCGTATATTCTATTACACGTTATACATAGTTATCAATTGCTTACCATAGCTTCACAACATTATCTATCTATCTCATACCTATAAACGAGCAATTCCTGTATATATCTAATACTTATAAACGAGCAATTCTTGTATATATGTAAATATGTAATCTGAATCTCGGAAACGCCTCCAACGATTTTCATGAAATTTAGTATGCAGGGGGTTTCGGGGGCGATAAATAGATCTAGCTAGGTTTCATTTTTAGAAAACGTTTACAAAAAATAACCAGGTCATCCAGGTACTATTAATAATGCATGCATCTTACTTACTTAGGTAATGCGAAAGTTTGTTTGGATGGATGGAAGATTGTTACTCAATCACGCCGGAATAGCTTAACGGATCTGGATGAAATTGGCTTAGTGATAGATTAATATCTGGAACAGCATATAGGCGTACAATTGGGATGATTTTTATCCTGGGATTATGTTGTTGGGATAATTACCGACATTCACGCGGGCCTGGCAGAAGCAAGTTTTGAATAAAGATTATCAAGATATTTAAAAAATTAGTAACAAATCAACACTTGACAGCTGAAAGTTATTCAATAAATAACTATTAGTTAATAACTAAAAAATGGTCGAATAACGGACTAAAAGTGCTCAAATATTTGGAGTGAAAACTTCTTTAGGCGCGTTGAGCACTTTTTGGGTGAACAAAAATCATGGAACTCGCGTCATCGTCACCGAACGCTTTAGCTTTCGCTTAGTTTTCACTTCTATCGGCAGTCCCCAAAGACTGCCCCGCATGTTTTTAACCAATAGTGGTTATGGCAAGTTTTTTGAACCGTAGGTAACAGATAAGTAAATTCACCCTAACTGATGGCCTTAATAGATTTTTTCACGAAAATACCTTAAACTGCACTAGGCTAGCACTTCTGATTAAACTGTACGTCGGTCTTGTTACAATGACCGATAATGACACTCTATCGGTCACTGCCTTGTTCATGAACCGTCAAAAGTAGCCTGTAATTAATTGATTGATGACCAACGCCACTCATAATTGGATATTTGAAATGAAAGTTTGTCTGTCTGTGTTAGCTAACTGATTAACGACCGGTCTCAATAACGTCTCTACCTTTAACCAACTGTCAAATTAGCTACCAACAGGAGCTGAAACGTCATGTTTGAAAGGCAAACATGACGGCAGCTTAAGATGCTTTCCAAGGCTCGGAGGAATCCTGGTATGTTACGATGGTCACCCATCCACTGAACGATCGCGGCAAGCGGTGCTTAACTTTGAAAATTCACCCGTGTGCTCCATGTGACTGTTACTGAAACGTATTGTGTTGTCTGGATTTACTTCTGGCTTCAGGCTTTCAAAGCAAATACTTCTTGATTACACACAAAACGATTGTCTAGCCTGATTCATAATCTACACTAATATTATAAAGAGGAAAAATGTGTATTTTTGTGTGTGTGTTTGTTTGTAATGAATAAATTAAAAAACTACTGGACGGATTTGAAAAAATCTTTTAGCAATGGATAGCTATATTTTCAGCGAGTAACATAGGCTATATTTTATCCCCGGACTCTCATGGGAACGGGAACTACGCGGGTGAAACCGCGTGACGTCCGCTAGTCTCAAAATAAGTTGACTGGACACTAAGCTACAGGTGATACTAAATAAATATTTCAGAACTACCCTCATTTGAGATGAGAACTCTTTTTTCAGAGCGTTATTTTAAGCGATGGTAGTAGTAAGTGGGTTTGGCGCCAAAACTGAATGGCGGCTGGTGGCTCTGCAGACTGGAGTTGAACCAATATTTGTATTTATTTATTTATTATTTATTTATTATATACTTTATTGTACACCTCATAATAAGAACAGGACAATCATACATAAAATAAGTGCACAATGGGCGGTCTTATCGCACAAGGCAATCTCTTCCAGACAACCTTTGGATGGATTGAACGAAGGGAGATAGATTTAGAACTGTTGCTTGCTAAAGTCACCAAACTTGGGAAGTGTAGATCTCATGTCTCAGGTTGCGAGCAAGTGAATTATTACTTGTAGTATCTGTTGTGTCGTATATAATATAAGTACTATAACCGTAGGTAACAATTTTTTTTTTTTTTTTTTTTGTATAGTAAAGCTATATTGTTTTAATGATTATAAAACGTATGATCACAAATGATTGCATGTGGTGTTTACCTATGATTAATTGTTGCACTAGTCTAGGTTTAACGAATTAATTTATTGCAAATGTAGTGAGTAAACAAATTTTTCTTGCCAAATAGAAAGAGATACCTAAGTATTTGGTAAACTGTTTTTTAATGTAATTGCGATAAATAGGAATATCGATGTTATACAGTTCAAAGTAAAAAAAATGCAGATTTTTTTAAAGCAAGTGTCGACGATAAATTCTTTGTCTTATACTATTTAGAGAAGATTTTGGTAACTTCGAACACAGTGCGCTAATTTTACAAATAGCAAGATCACTAAAAATAAATAGACACTTATTGTTTTTAATTTTACCATGTTTAATAAACAAATCATTTCTGTGCGCATAACTAGACAAAATGTACTGAACAGTTGATTTTTTTTTGCGATATCGGTGTTGGTCCCAAAGTAAAAGTTGTTCATAATGATGAATACAATGACCCCTTAAGAGGTATTGCGTTTATTCGGTTACAAGTTGTACATAAAATGTCTTGTCCCGCCTGAGGATCAATACACAACCTAAACTCAACAATTCAATTGAAATAGAAGTTGATAACAATACCATAAACCGTTCTACAATAAGTATTATTTATTATTATTTATTACAGACATACATACAGCTATCATTACAGTCACCCAATGCGATAGTGCAGAAAATAAAATAATAATTACAATAAAAAATACATTTCAGTTCATTAATTCAATTAACATTTATAATATAAAAACAATACAATAAATTAATCAATATAATACAATTATTTTAATTAATCTAAATTAAACTAACTACATTAACATAAAATGTGTAACGTTACTTTTGCGAACTCATTCAGTGAACAAGAGAGTACATCTATCTTATCGGCAACCCGGTTTAGTATTAAATTACAATAAATATTTTAACGCACATTACGTAATAAAAAGAATTATACCAAGTAGCTGTATGATTAATATAAGGCTTATTGCTCCGTGTTTATGTTGTTAATCAATTATTTTAATAAGTATTCAACAGGCAAATGATAAAACTGTACTTAACCCTTATAATTTTATTCTGTTCTGTTTCCAGTTCGTCCATATGCAACATGAACGGAAACTCTTGAAACTTAAAATAACCGTTAATTTATTTTTGTGTTTTGCTGCAATACGTCAAATCATTAAATTCTACTTTCCTGTTTGTGAATAACGAAAACCATATAAACATATTTTTGTTTGATAAATAATATTAATAATACATCTAATAAAGCGGGAACATGTGATCCAATAGTTAGATAAGGCCCAACTTAAACTATAGACCAGTAAAGGCCAAATACCAGTAAAAGATATTTTTCGCGTTTGTAGCTATAATCGCGGACAAACCACACTCTCAATACGAAGAATTTCTATGGAAGTTCACAATTTTGCTCCATAAATGTTTCCAGAAACGTGTCAGCTCAGCGACTTAAAAAGCAATTAATATTATCGAATTGTGGAAACAAATCTAACTGGACACATATACTACCGAAGTAAGTTAATAAAAAGCCTGTAAAAATAATAATCGAACGCGGACAATTCAAAATTTTGGGCTGGCCTGTTGGTCGAGTGGTTAGTGACCCTGACTGCTAAATCAGAGGTCGTGGGTTCGATTACCACCCAGGACAAATCTTTGTGTGATGAGCATGATCATTTGTTCTGTGTCTGGGTGTAATTTGTATAATATGTATGTATTTAGAAATATATAAGTATGTTTATCAGTTGTCTGGTTGCCATAGTACAGGCTCTGCCTAGTTTGGGATCGGATGACCGTGTGTGAGTTGTCGAAAATCAAAAAAAAAAAAAAAAAACTATAAAAGTTACGCGTTACTGTTAAAAAATATATTACGGTTCGATTTGAGAACCTTCTCCCTTTTCGTCGATTAAAAAGGCACGTCATACAAGTATTGTAGGTATGTGTGTCTAAGTAGATCAAATCCACTCCCTTTCACAGTGAGGAACAGTGGAAAAAATATTGGTTCTGACTGAACAAATACAATGATTAGTTAACAGAAATATCATCGCTATCGCTTAGCATTTATTGTGGTTTGACTCGTTAGGAGGAAATAACTGAAAAAAACACAAGGATTATAAAAGCGGCAACAAACCAATTTTGTTCATTATTTCAGTTTGTTTTGTACTACACGTAGCACGTCTATTTTAAATCATTTAAATTGCGGTGCTACAAATAAGTAAGTTTCTCGGAAAAGTAAGGCTACGGACGTTACCATTGATACATTTCATGATTATTGTAAGTAGTTTTTGAATTTACTTTTAAGTTTCATCAATACTAGTGGTAATACATATTTAAGCAATTTTCTTAAATCTGTAGCAGTCAACGTTTGGGCTAAAAAAAACTACACTGTGGTGTGGTATGTGTGCAAAACAACATATTCTCATTCAAAGACTCAAAACATTTATTTCAATTAGACCACTCACAGGCACTTTTGAATTGTCAAGGTCGGTCTGTCCAAAGAGATGAAGCTAGTTGCACGTTCCAAAGCGTAGATCTCTATAGACAAAAACGTGCAAGAAACTCCACGGACACTTTTTTTAAAAAAAATTTTTTTTCGCAATGGCATTTAAATTTTATCATATTTATTTACGGTACAATATCGATTGAAATATTACAACTTACCTTTACAACATAAAAATTTAAAAAACCCCGACAAAAAAACTTTAAAAGGTAAAAATAATATGTATTGATCCTTTTAGTTTAATATAGGTACTAGGTAGGTACGATTCTTAGGGCAAAGCGTCATCGCCTCGGGAGACCGCAAATTTTTGTAATTACATACTTAGTATAGTAGTGGTCCCCCGACACGTCGACATGTCTACAATAAAATAAACATGCTGTGATATTAAAGTAATGTTATGTAGGGGAGAGCGGGGCTAAATGTGCCGCGGGAAAGCTGTTCCGATTGAAATAAACTTTATGAAAATAAAGAGATAAACATATCAAGTAAATCAGTCATAAAACGGTACGCTGCAGCACACCGATGGCAACTACCTTAGTTTGGCCAATAACGTACAATAGACTGTTAAATTACAGCGGAACAACTTCCCCGCAATACTTTTAGCCCCGTTCTCCCCTACTCAAAATATCTAGCTCTACAATCATAACGCTTTATTTACAACATACAACCACCACGATTACTCACTAACTTTCATTTTTGCTTCGCTTGTTTTTATTTTGTAATTTTACTATACTCTATCCGTTTAGGTAGTTAACTAAAGGTAAACAATCTTGATGTGTCTTTTTACACAAATTCATATTAAACAAATAAACTACTTTTCAAACTTATGGTTCAATTGATTTAGTATTTGTTACTGTTGTATTTACTTTGGTTTTTACTTGCATTTTATTTTTAAACTGAGTTTTTAAGTAAAAAGTTACATCAAGATTGTTTACCTTTAGTTAACTACCTAAACGGATAGAGTATAGAACGGTACTTTTTTAAGGGACGTCAAAGATTGTTGCGACTTTCCGACTGATATCTAAAAACTAAAAGTTTGTTTCATTACATATAATATACAGTTTTCTCGAAAATGTGTTGAAAAACGTTGATATAAAACATAACATAAATAACTATTTCGTTACGCGACCCGAAAATTACACCCACGACAAAAAGTTCGCTCGGGTTGATTATTACCAAACTCTTGGCATTTCTTTCACTATCTGCAGAATCTTCTGGTATCCATGTCAAATTCAGTACATTTTATTAGCCCTACTTGTCGCATCACATTTTTTTTTTTTTTTAGTTTATGGAAATCCTGGGACTGAAATGGACTCAGATGTGCTATCTCCGTTCCCTTGGGAGTTGGCTCACCCATATAAGTTATACAGCTGGTTCAATACTGATATTGTTATAAATAATACACCAAAGAGAACGAATGTAATGAATATTAATTATGATACAGGTAAGCTTTAAGTTTATTTTCGTAAGAATAAGCGAAACCTATATCACGGCCATTTTTTTAAGTACTGTTTGTGACTCATGTTATTTATAGTAAACAAATTCTAAGCTTGTTTGAAGGAATTATGTAACTGTAACATTAAAAAGGAGTACCTGGATGACCGAGCAACTCTTGGATATATAAATATATATGCAAGAGTTGCTCGTTTAAAGGTATAGATATAATAAAATAAAATCCAGTATTATTCTATTTGTTGCTTTATCCTTTAATCCACAGGTTGACTGGTAGGGAATTTCCTGTTGCATTATTTCCGCCCATGTACCTCTATTGTTCGTAAAGTGTAAATAAAAAATTAACTTGTGTTTATTTTTAAATTCAAGAATGAAATTTTTCTTTTCAAATTATTTTTCAGATGTTACCATTTTCGAGGCAAAAGAGACAATAAATGATGGTAGAAAAGAAGGTGGAGCATATTCTCGGGGCATCAGATCATCACTAAATACATTTTCTGAAATAAAAAGGACTCTTCACTTGTATCCATCAAAACCATTGTGTTCGTCATTCCTAGTAGCAAAAGAGAAGGATTTTTCGAAAATACTAGTTATTTTCGAGACAGCGAAGAACGAATTTGAATGTAAGAGAATATTGGCAAAGTTGTCGCAGCAACTTTGACTAAACTAATATAATAATAATATATATATATATATATCTTGGGACAACTCACACACGGTCATCTGATCCCAAACTAGGCAGAGCCTGTGCTATGGAAACCAGACAACTGATAAACATACTTAAATTTTTCTAAATACATACCTATTATAGACAAATTACACCCAGACACAGAACAAATGATCATGCTCATCACACAAAGATATGTCCTGGGTGGGAATCGAACCCACGACCTCCGGTTTCATCTTAAAAATTGGTACCATTGTAGCGGCATCAATGCCGCCACATGATAAACAAAGAAGCGAAATTTGTACGGCAACAAAAATAATCGCAGCGCCATCTACGACGAACTAACAACGAAATCCTGCTTCGCGCAAGCAAAGTTCTCCGTGCGATTTGAACATATACAACAGTCCGAATTTCAACTATCGGGCAGTTGCCCACCAGACACAACAACCGTCTGGTCGGAGGATCCTCCCATTTTCAGTGGAGGTATGCGGGACTTTACTCTGTATACCGCATACCTCTATACCATCAAAATGTACAGTATTTTTCAGTTTTATATGTATAGACTGTTATTTATTACATAAAGATATTATAATTATTCAAGATAGCTGATATAATTTAAGAAGTATTTGCATGCGGTCTTCAGGGCAACTAAATGACCTGGGGTTCTTTTTTAATCCCTTTCTATATTTTCTTGTTTTAGTATATCATTATATGCCAGGTTTAGTATAAATTAGTTAATAATTATTATACGCGCTGAAATTTTAATGGTTGTTTTCTCGCGGCAGATCGATTAGCCATCAGTAGTACTATCGAAACATAAAGATAAACTTTTTTTTTTTTTTCATATAATTAAAAAAATCATAAAGTCGAAAGTGTGAGAAGCTATAGTAACTCACTAGACGTGACGTAGGGGTAAAATGAAAAGCGATTCATAAAGCTCTCGCACGTAGTAATTTTTTTTTGTTTATCACACTTGTTATTCTTCCATTTCTTGATTTTAAATTTTATTATTTTTCATAAATCGATTGTATTACCAAGACAAACTCATTTCGCTGCGGGAAAACAACCATTAAAATTTTAGCTTGTATATGTATTTATGTTAGGTATCTACTTATATAAATATATAGTTCTTTAAGGATATGTGAGTATTTTAAATAAATATTCGTGTTATTTTCAAACAGATCATGATGATCATGAAATGTATAACAATTGCTGTGTACTCGTGGTGGGACTTAATAACAAATGTGATGGTAAAAAGTTTTTACTCACTGTTTCAACCTTCATTAAGATATATAGATACAGTTATTTCTGACATAAAGTGATGCCTGGGGCCTACTTTATATATCCGAAAGAAATCCGAAAAACCGATAACTTTGTAGGCTTGTTTCATACGTTTTTTGCCCTTATAAACAATAGGTACAATGTGTTTATTTTCTGTTAGGTTATTTGTATTAAATTGTATCGACGACTTTGTCTTTATCAAATTACTCAACTCATTTTAAAAAGCATTACAGAAGGGACAATTAGGAATAATTATTATTTTATGATAAGTACCTATGAAAAGTTCAAGAATTCATAGACTACGTTAAATGAAATTTATTTGTTTACAGTTGGAACGTTTACAAACGATACTCTCAGTATAGTTTCATCGTTATTTGGAATGGTGTTTATTTTGGCAGTCATCATTATACATGCCAATCCGAAAAATCGTTTCTACGATACCGGATTACTAAAGGACCACGTAAGTTAAATCTTAATCTCGTAAATAAGATTTTTTTATTTTAACATTTTTTCCGCTGACTGTATTTTTTTTTCATTGTATTCGTGAATGCAGTTCAGAATATGTTAAAAAAATATGGATGGTCTTCTAGGAACATTTTCCTGTAACTATAACGGTTAGGGTACCTGCCCTTATTGTCCCGTCTCAAAAATCCACCCTGTAGTTGTAATAATTTGGCAAAAGTATTCTTTAAAATATAATCTCAATAAAAGAGGTAAAATACAATCGCTGTCTCAATTATAGAGGTAATATTTTTGATAAAATCCAAAGAACTAATCCCAGATATATACAGGTCCTACCTGTATAAGTGTTAACTAAGTTTTACTGTATTAGGTACTAATTTTTGCTACTATTATAAATGCAAAAGTTTGGGTGAATGGATGTTTGTTACTCAATCGTGCCAGAACGGCTGAACGGATCTGCATGAAACTTATAGAGATAGATTATCGTCTGGAATACCACATAGGCTCTTTTCTATCCCGGCAATATGCTTGGGATAATTTCCGATATTCACGCGGGCGCAGCGGGTGTCATTTAAACAATGACAGTACAACAGAAAAAAATTACTTCATTCACACAAAAAGTAGCTTTTGGTTCAAATAACGTGAACATCCCCGCAATCAGTCTTGGAGGACACGCCTGGGTGTCAGCACTGTGACTATCGCCCGAAGGACATAGTGGAGCATACGGTGGAGGTCTGCCCTGCTTGGGCGGAGCACCGACATGTCCTTGTGGAAGCGATCAGCGGTGGCGACCTCTCGCGTCCGGCCCTGGTTCAATCCATGGTCCGGAGCGAGGAGGCACGGGTCGAGGAATCGGTCACCTCCTTCTGCGTAGCAGTAATACTCGTGAAGGAGGAGGCGGACGGCGTGAGGGAGAGGCTAACCTCACGCCCCAGCTACCGCAATAGAAGAAGACGCCCCGGACGTCGGGAGTCGCAGGACCATTCTCGGCCACCGTAGGTGCGGGCCTGCGGAAGGCGACCGTTGGGTGGCTCGCCATCCGATCAGAACCAGGCCCAGGTCAATGGCGCCTTGTGTTCCTCGCGCGCTTCAAAGAGATGACAATATTGGAGACGGGGCCCGCTAGGGCCAGAGCCTGCCAGGGTTGCGGAATTTGTTCGAAATAGTCACGGCGGCCCTGGAACGCAGTTTTAGTCAGTAAGCGTCTGACACTCCCTTTCGCTCCACCCAGAGTGGAAGGAGTCATTTGATGATTTCCCACCCTTAAAAAAAAGACTAATACCATGATATAATATGTGATGTTTAGTTGTAGTAAGACCACGTTAGATTAAGGTACCAATCCCATACATTGCTGTGGGTCCCCCACGGCACAGCATTATGCTGAGTGGAAGCCCTTTTGCCACAACCACGACATGCATCCACTCTATTTATACCTACTCATACTTTTGTTATTTTTTTTCTTATTTAATTTTTAACTTGTCTTTACTAATATAATTTAAGAACTACTAACAATATCGTTTAGGTTTTACTTATGTTTGTAAGTATGTCGTTTTGTGGCAATTAAATACTTTTTTTCGAAAGAGTACCACGGCCCGGCACGGGCCATTTGAAGGAAGATGGTTTGGTTTTAATCAGTAAGAGTCTGACACTCCCTCCTGCTCCATCGCGACATTTGATGATTTTCGTCGAAGGATTCTGTTAGTTTATTTAGCCAATGAGTATTTCGATTCTTACCTTCAGATACTTTAACTGTACTTCTTATTTTCAGCACATTGAGCTATTCTACCCGAATATACTTTTCCGAGGAGAGTGTGATCAGGAAATAGTTGTAGTAGCAACCACTAAGAGGAAGTCTAGCTGAATAATTCAGTGCCAGGATGGGTGACGACAAATGAACTCAACGTTTCGGTTACCTAAATCGCCACAACCGAACCGGGAAAATCTTCAAAATATCTGTGACGTTATACGTTACGCATCGAATAGTATGACATGACACAAATGTTGAAAGAGCGTTTCTTTGCGCACTTCTGAAAGCTGTTTTTGGTCTGAGGCGTCGTCCTAACACAAAACGATAGTCTCATTATTTTTTCTGGAAAAACCGCAATGCGCCCTCTGACGGCGACGTCGGGATTGGGTTTGCTGAAAAATGAATGCGACAACCGCGTATTCGCGCGATGATCGCTTTGTAGGACAAAGCCAGACTTCTTCGACATACTCAAGTGGATACAGACGAAGTTTGCTGCCCTGGTTTGCACTATTGTCTCCTCAAACCACATTAATTGAATAGAAATCGTATATAAAATATAAACCTGTAGCTACAATTTGATTCTGTGCCATTTATTCCACCCCCGCCCCGCTCCCAATTCAATCTAGTGAGGAAAGTATATTTTCAAGAAGTTTCTGAAAATCAATTCAGTGCACTAGTTCTATCCAGCCCGTCCCTAGCTGCCCTCCCCCAGGGACGCCCTAAGCCGAGGCCCATGCCCCACAGGGGGTGCCAATAGCGTGTAGTTTGTAAGTTTTAATAAGCTCTGGCAAGAGGCTTTAATATTTATATTAAGGCCACTACAGGCAAGCCCGGTTAAGCAGTCGACAACCTCATAGGTTGAACTGCGAGAAGCCACTCACAAAAAAAAAAATCAGTGCATTGTTCCCGCCAGCACAGCTACGTACCGAGCGAGCAAAGCGAGCCCACTAATGACACGACTTACGCAAGAGCGAAGCGAGCCGCCCCAAAAGACAAGCGAGGGGAGCAACAACCGAGCTCCTCCGCAGTGTAGGCTGCTCAAATAAAAATACAAAAACTGCATACCACTTTTTTTGTCAATAAAATTAATGCTACAGAATTCTTAATTAATGAGCTGAATGGCGAGAAACTGCAGCTTGGAGTTGAACAAATATTTGCACTGTAGTCAGTTGCTCTATATTCGCCAGACTTGAGATGTGTAGATCTGAATTCTTGGTCGGAGTGCTTGTGCGTGTTAACTTTGTGTTAGTAAACACATCCACGAACCCAATGCTAATAATAGTTCCGGGCAATAATTTAATATGTAGGTTACAAGGTATTCTATGAATCACGTATCTATACGTGGACGAGCACGCGGCTAACTAAAAACATCCGTTTACTGTGTACTGGGAAAGTGTACACCTACACAGAAATAGGGAATACTTTTAGTGTTCAACTTGTTTTTGTTTACTAACAAATTGATATTTTTATTTTTGTGTGTGTACTACTAACAACCCTAACCTAACGCTATCTTTGTAAAAACATGGACGTGTCTGAAAAACCCATATCTTTCAATTTTCCAAGTACGTACTACACTCATTTTAAAGAAAAACATTTGGAATGAACATTTTCAAAATATTCAATTTCTTGAAACTCGTTATTAAGGTTGAGTTTTGTTATTTTTTTAGGCTCATTCATTTGGATTTGTTTTCGTTCACAGGCATAATATTATCTTTGAAGATTTAATATTTAAACAGCATTGAGTATTGCCCAATTTAGAGAATAATGTTTTATTCAAACCAACCTATTAATTCCAGTGGAAATAAGCCTTTCAAATTGTATCCACAAGCGTCTTTGATTGACCTCCTTCTGCGAAGCAGTAATGCTAGCGAAGGAGAATGCGGGCCGCGCGAAGGAAAGACAAGGTCTTCGCCCCAACCGCCGCTACAGAAGAGCGTTGGGTGGTGAGCTGTCCGATCACCACCAGGCCCGGGTCGATGGCGCGTTGTGTTCCACGCGCGCCTCGTAGAGATCAGCATAGGAAGCGGGGCCCGCTAGGGCCAGAGCCTGCCAGGGTTGCGGAATTTGTTCGAAAGAGTTACCGTGGCCCTGGAAGGCAGAGTTGCAGAGAGTTTTAGAAGGAACACGGATGGCTTTTAGTCAGTAAGAGTCTGACAAGCCCTTCCGCTCCACCCAGAGCGGAAGAAGTCATTTGATGATTACATATCCTTAAAAAAAGCGTCTTTGATCAATTAAAAAGGCTCTTTTTCCAATACCTTTCGAGATGTTTCGTGAAACTAATGCGACGTCTACTGATTTTTTTTCTTAAGGAATGATATGAGTATAACGGCCACTGGCGCCCATACATCGTAGTCTGTTAAATACTTACCCATTCAATTGGAGTGCCCGAGTGCAAATAACTTGACGACGTGGACGTCTTTCGTCAGAATTGACAACAACGATTTCAATGTACCTAAGCAGACATGCGCACCAGAGAATAGGCAGCAGCATTCTCTGTGCATTGCAACAGCTACACAGTGATCGCCAACCCGCCTGCCAAGCTTGGCGTTATGGCAAACCTCCCCTTTAGAGGAGGCCTATGTCCAGCAGTGGACGTCATTCGGTTGATGATGATGATGAAGCACGCATGCAGACAAGCATATTTAGCAACAAACCCGCTGCAAGGTACAGTCAGCGTCAAAAACGGACGAACAGACTGTTCAAAATGATCTCAACAACCAAGAAAATTAAACTTTATCTCAACTGGATAAAGTTCTTGTCAGAATGATATTTGTCGTGTACTGTCTGTCGTGAAATAGTTCTTGTGCCATTGAGTTAATATTTAATTTTCATAGTTGTTTAGATCTTTTTGAACAGTCTGTCTAGACGTTATTGACGCTGACTGTACACAAAAACCGGCCAAGAGCGAGTCGGATTTGCGCATGAAGGGTTCTGTACTGCCGTGCTATCGTACAAGCTTTAATATCAAGTACTTTATAAATACTTTAATAAAATAAGCAAGTGTGGCACTATAACAATACGTTACAATTTGTAAAGTAATTTTCGACTTTAATTATATCCGTCGGTACAGGTTTTATATAATTATATATTATTTTTATGATTTATTGTTATAGCGGCAACAGAAATACACACACTGAAAATTTCAACTGTCTACCCATTACGGTTAATGAGACACAGCCCGCTGTCAGACAGACGCACGGATGGACGAACAGACGGCGGATACTAAGTAATAAGGTCCCGTTGTCTTTTAGGTACGGAACCCTAAAAAGCATGAAAAAAATCCCCACAAATCCTAAATGTATGGGAATGGACTCGGGCATTGCGTCACATGGTCCGGTCCAAACTCTCCACAGTTATAGACAGCATAAATTTGTGTTTATTCCGGAAAGTTGTTTAAAACTTCGCACATAAATTGCACGTCATATGGAAGTGACATAAAAACAAATGTTGCGCATTATTAATTTTATATTAATGACTGCAAGAAGGAAGTAAACTATTCTTTGTTGATGAAATATGTTCGCGGTAATAAATTTACCAAAGGATATTGTTGCCTGAAAACTTGATAAAAGGACGTTTTTTCAATATAACTTCAGATAACTTGTATCTGAGATTAAGAGCGGTTTGACAGCTTTTGTAAATAAAAATAGCTACTACGATTAAAACATATGCTCTTTTTTTTTTCAAGGATGGGAAATCATCAAATGACTTCTTCCGCTCTGGGTCGAGCGGAAGGGCGTGTCAGACTGTTACTGACTAAAACCCATCCGTGTTCCTTCTAAAGCCCTTTGCGTTCCAGGGCCGCAGTAACTCTTTCGAACAAATTCCGCAACAAACATATGCTCTTACTAAACGATATACAAGTGTGGCTAATTTCTCTTTATTTTTCATTCCGAAAAATCCTCAAAGGATCCTTTACAAACATTTGCGGTCAACAGGTTTAACTTCGAACCATTTTGAGCCGAACACAAGACAATAAAACGGTAATCTCCCTACTATTATTACAAAAACAAATACAAAGAAACACAAGAATACTATGTTTTATTATTTAAATCACGATCGAATTTTGATCATGGTGACCAACCTCAGCGGAGATCAAACAAGTACGTAATAAATATTATAGTGCACAAGTGTGTGTGCAGGCAGAGGTGCACACACTGCGCTTTACTCTCATAATCCGATGGAACGGCAATCCGACCCGACCAGGGGAGAGATCAGGCGCAAAACCAACGGCTTTTACATGCTTTACGAGGCACGGGGGAGTCACACCACCGACTTCTAAACTTGAGATATTCCTTATGGAAGAATCCAGTTGCACTTTTTGACCGCTTATCTTGGTATGACTATGTGAAGAGGAGGGATGAAATTCACGTAACTAAAAGAGTTATGAATATATGTAAATGTGGATGGATGGACAGGGAGAGGGAGGCCAAAGAAGAGATGGATGGATTGTATTAGAAGTGATATGAAAGAAACGGGAGTTAGTGATAGCGTGACGGTTGACAGGATAGAATGAAAGAAAAAAATCTGTTGCGCCGACCCCAAGTAACATGGGATAAGGGCAGGAAGATGATGATGACTTTTTGTCCGAGCTGGTAATCGATTGCAGTGACACCCTACTGTATCAAAATGTACCATCATGACGGAAGTAAGATAATTTTACGAGCCCTGCTGACAAAGATGAGTATGTCGGCCAAGTCACCGAGATTTTCATTAAAACAGTATTTTTATGCAATCTCCATTAATGTTTTCTCTTCTGAAAAAACGGCGCAGAATAAAAGAAACGATACTGTGTGGTTTTTCCTCTTAAAACCGTAGATATTTTTCTGGTTAGAATACATATGATACAAAGTTGTTTTTGCTGTGAGCCCTATTTAATATTTCTATCAGTACAACATATTTGTAAAAAAATAACATTATAGTATGCGCCAGACAAATGTGGAATAAAGTATATTGACCTTTCCCTAATAACTGTTCATAGGTACCTGAACAATTAAATATGAATCGTTTTTCATTATTAGACAATGTTAAGGATCACGAGAGATGATGATTCGGGACAGCTTTGTGTCATTAATTCCGTTTTTCAAATTAAAAATGTCAATAATTGTAGGTGGGTCAATGACCGTTATTCCACGATTATCTGGCGCCTATTATAATATCATATTTTTGCAACAAATGCTGTTTAATAAAACAATAGAAATTTATTACAGCATTTTTCGAATTTTTGGATTGTCACCTTTTCCCTGTCCCGTGTTGTTTTTAAAATATATTTTATTTCTATATCAATATATACTCATGAATTCTAGGATAGTTGGTTGCCTCGAGTAGCCGAGTGCCTACTTTAACATTTACAGTTAAACGAAAAAAAAAAACACATAAAAACATTATTTAGTGAGATAGAAAATTCTGTTTTCTAAGATTTATGTCTACTGTTTGATCAAATAGTCGATTTACCTAGTAACCTATTTGGTTTCTAAGCAAATAAAATAAAGTAAAATAATAAAAAAAAAAATAAGTTTTATTGCCTGTCAGGTGGTTACACGTGTACTTTTAGATGTCGAACAGTATTATCGTGATTTTCACTTCATTGGATTACCTCAGTGAACTTTTCATGAAGCGAATATTAGGTTACTATGTAGATTTTTTTTAAGTTTGATCCGAAAATCGTCTTATACGAATAATATTTATTTGCTTAAAAACATGGTATAAAAAGATGATAGAATACAAAACAGTAACTGGAGCAGACATGACGTTTTGCTTAACAGTGATAAGCATGCAATTTTTTTACAAGCATATTTAACATTTATTGTCAAAGAAGTCTTTGACACTATAAAAACTATGACTACACAACCATTCATGCAATTTACTTTTGAATAACATCATATTTTATGTTTTGAGATTACTTGGTATAATCTTATTATATACACGCACACACATAGCCACACAACTTTTGTTATATTTAGCCAGTCTCGGAACAATATTCAGTACAAGCTTGTCGGGGACTCGTCGGTTACGAGGGTATAAATCATCTGCATTACTAAATAATTCCTTATGCTTTCTTACAAACATACATGTTTCGTATACATAAAGAGACGATAGTGGTAACAAGTCAAGCTTTTTAAATATCAGCCTACAGGATTCATCATGTCGAAGCCCGTATATTGCTCTAATGCATTTTTTTTTGGGCAATAAATGCATGCACATTCAAATAATATACGGGCTAAGATTTAACTTCGTAATATATTCGGCATCTGCCTTAGACTAGAGCTGGTACAAGAGACCCATATAAAATCACAGACGCAGGCAGAGAGTTCCACTCCTTTGCTGTGCGTATTATAAAAGACGTTTGGAAACATTTAGTGCGAATTGGTGGAATAGCAACAAGGTAGGGATGGTAACTTGCAGTGCGTCTAGATGTAATTATAATTATATGCTGAAAGCTTATTCTCGTACTTAAAAAACGTTCAAACAAAACAAAAACCGGCCAAGTGTGTCGAACTCGTGCGCAAAGGATTCTGAAGGAAACATATTTTTAACATGTTTCTTTAAAACTTGTAAGAAATAAAAGAATACTGTACATAGTATTTCATAATATTCAGATATCAAGGAATACTTAGTAAATACAAAAAAATGCGGTCTCTCTCTCTATGCGACGACGCTTGGGCCAAAATACTTTATATAAAACATATTATTTTATACTTTTAAGAGTATTTTTAGTCGGGGGTTGTTAAATTTTTAAATATTTTTTTTTTATGTAATAAATATTTAACCTCGTGTTAGCAACTTACAGCTTTGAGTTAATTTTTTGTTGAAATTGGACCAAAGATAAACCAATTTTCTGAGGAATCTTTCCAACGCTGTATAAAGCTAAAAGTGATACAAACCATATTAAACACCCATCTAAATAATACTCCAGTATCCCTTTCAAAATGTTCAACGCAAAATTCGTATTAGACATGCTTTCTTCAATTGTGTATTTCTTTGTTGTTATTGAAATGAAAACTTCTTTGGCGGCGTTGTGCACTTTTTGGGATGGGTAAAAAATGCTAAACTCGCGTCAGGACACGTGACCTGATCGAAAATTTGTAAGACGGAGAGAGAGTAGACCGCCGGCGCGGCGTAGGAGAGGAAGTAATATCCCCCTCTCTTTCTACCGCGCGGCGAAAATGTATACTTGCTCTTGCTGTTTCGTTGAGATAAACTTTTTAATGTAAAATAATTGTAATAGTTCTGAAGTGTAAAATTTTTATGTAATATAAATTGTCATGTTTGTGTATGATAGCGCAATAAATGAATATTGTATTTTACCACATAAATGATAGTACTTTTACACTGATAATTAAAGGAATTAGTGCGAAATTATTCCCTAACCGTTCCAAAATATCAAAAATGCACAACGTTAATGTTCAAGTTTTCACTTCTGCCGGCACTCCCGGAGTGCAACCCGTTGTTTTTTTCTCTGTTGTAACTTGCGTATTATAGTCCCGTGACAAACAATAGTTGCTTCCGAGAAAAGCTTCCGTGATTACTTACTGAATAACACCTAATGACCTTCACCTTGAACTTATTTCTAACCTCGTACCCACAGATCCAAAGGCACAGTTCCTCTCAATGCCATACTATGTCCATCAATCTCTGTCAGCCACGATACTCTTACCTCCATCAGAGAAACACTCAGTGACACTGAGATACTGAGTGGCTATTGACTGACATGCGTGATTTACTTGAAGCCTGAAGGTTGAATGGAGGTTTGGAGGCTTCTTGATAATGTAGGTCGCGGTATACAGAAACAAGTGAATGAAAATTGTCAGGAGGTGTTACAGATATTCTATTTCACGAAGTCCGTTTGGCTCTGGTTGTAGTAGTGACGTGTAGTGATAGGCGCGCTAGTGTGTGTAAACGTAGGTAGCGTTAGGAAAGAAATCTGACACGCATTATATATTTATTTAATAAATTATATAGACAATTTAAGTAAATAATATTTAGCTATTAGAATGATAAGTTGCAGAGAAAAGAAACAACAGTTGAAAGTAAATAATATTTTTATTTATTACAGAGAAGAAACAAAAAAATCAGCACTTAATCACTATCAAATTCAATTTCTGATTCGCTTTCGTCAGAATCGTTCCCTAAGTTAATTATGAACTCAAAATCCAGGTCGACGTATTTTAAGTATTCTTTTTCAATTTTTTCAACATGAGCACAGGTTTTTTGCCATGTTTCACTGGTTACTCTATCCAAGCTTTCAAAGATCAGTCTTTCCATGTTCGTCATGTTTTGTTCGATATTCTTTGATGCGATATAATTTTTTACAATACCCCAAATATTTTCAATAGCATTTAATTCTGGGTGATAGGGGGGAAGACGTATGACATCAAAACCCTTGCTCTTAATAAAATCATCAATTTTATACGTTATGTGTTCATCTTTGTGTTTTTTTATAATATCGTACAATTCCAATTTAAGGAGAGATTGCTCAAATGCTATACCCTTATCCCTGAGCCATTGCTGCATGTCTGCTTTCTTTGTAGCCGACGTCGGTAGTTTTTCAGTCCGTGTGTTGTGATATGAAGCATTGTCTAAGACAATGACAGAGCGTGGGGATAAATTGGGTAAAAGTTTTTCGTTTAGCCATTTAACATAATTATCGTAGCTCATATTAGAATGGTAATCGCCAGCTGTTGAGTTGGCTTTATAAATCAATGAAGCATTTTCAATAAATCCATCCTTTGTACCCGCATGCACTAATATAAAGCGAGTGCCTGTGCTAATTTTTTTTAAGAATGGTGTACTCTCTTTCTTTTGTGCCCAGGTGTTGTTTCGCACGTGTGTTGAAAGGACATAACTTTCATCGGTGTACACAATTGGGCGACCTTGACTGCGATATTCTGACATCTTCTTCAAAAATTTTAAACGCCACATTTGTATATCATGACGCTCCGTCAAAACTTTACGGTTATTCTCTGTTTTACGCCACTTGTAACCTAACTTCAGTAACAATTGACGAACAGTTTCGATACAACCATCAAAACCAATTTTTTCATTTAATACAGTTTTTAACTTAGCCAACGTTGGAATTTCTTTATGGATGACATGGAAATTTTGTATAGTACTGCGAACAACATCGGCTGTAAAATTATCTATTTCTATCTTACTATCCCGCTTTCTTCTTTTCTTCATAGGAGAAGTGAAATTTGATGAGCAGGATGGCAATTCCTTCTCTTCTTTTAATATCCGTTGAACAGTTTTCATAGAAACACCTGTAGCCTCAGCTGTACGCCTTGTAATATCTCGTAAATGAGACAAATCACAGTTAGGTTCCGCAACTGATTTTGTGAATTCATACTCTTCTCGCAGGAAATGATAAACGCTAGCTATCATGCTTCGACCCTAGAACAAAACCAAATCGAAATACCTATTTAAGTAACAAGTTTCATAATATTAGATAGATAAACTCTTAATAGCACACAAAAAGTAGTAGGTAACAATAGTTAAAAAAAAATGTTACCTCACTGTGGACAACTTTTCTGCGTTTACTTGCCATGCTGACGTTACTCTTTGAATTTTTTAGCGCGGAAACAAAACACTAGTGAATCTGACCGCGTCGCGATCGTGACTGAGCGCTCCCGAGGTTACGCACACTAAAACAGTGTGCACGTACAGACCTTACAACATTCATAGTCAAACGGACTTCGTGAAATAGAATATCTATATTTTGTTAAATGCGGGCGTTGGTGGTTCCGTACTATAAAACCACGAGACTGTCTGAGGGTTCGAATCGGTGATAGTAATTCAAATTTCGGAATTATGTAAGTAGATGTTTAACAATGGTATAGGACATAGGTACTCGTGCCATACGTATCAACAGGATCCGCTGTCAAGATTGTATCAAACCTGATCTCACCATATGTTATTAGAAACGTTAGACCGACTACCAAGATAAGGGATAATAATAAACTAAACAGTTGGTGATGTTGTAAACTGGGGACTTACGTAGTAATTATTAAGTAATCTTTGACTGGGGGGCTGATACTTGCTACGAAATCGTAGCAAGAGCTACGTCAGCGTTGCTACGGCCTACGAAAGCGTAGCGACGAGCTACGTACTGCAACGGAATTCTAAAATTTTTACTAAACCATGGTTCTAAGTTGAAATACCCCTCTGTATTCTGTTAATTTTAATGCAGAACAATGATTTAGTTGCCAACATTAAAAAATAACAATAAATGTCCAAACTCTGAGGCGAAGTTTGTTTCAGTGGCTTAACCTAATTTCAAACCAACGGATACAAATTGTTTTGGCTTGACTGCAAAAATAAACGATTTATTACGTTAGTTACCTACCAGTGATGGAAAGCTTTCAACATGATACTAACTAGTCGGAACAAGTTTTTGAATGTTTGTTTTTAGCCAGAATGTCATCATCATCTACATGATGGCCCAGCTTCGCCAATTGCTGGTAAAGGGTTCTCTTGTGCCAATCCCCACGCTCCTGTCCTAGCCTCAAACAGCTTCCACCCTCGATGACGAAAAATGTTTGTTTGAACGCGTTAATCTCTGGAACTACCAGTCTGATTTGGAAAAAGCCACATGACTGACTGGCCTGTTGGTCGAGTGGTTAGTGACCCTGACTGCTTAACCGGAGGTCGTGGGTTCGATTCCCACCCAGGAAAAATCTTTGTGTGATGAGCATGATCATTTGTTCTGTGTCTGGGTGTAATTTGTGTATAATATGTATGTATTTAGAAATATATAAGTACCTATGTTTATCAGTTGTCTGGTTGCCATAGTACAGGCTCTGCCTAGTTTAGGATCGGATGACCGTGTGTGAGTTGTCCCAGGATATATTATTATTATTATTATTTATTATTATTATTATTCATGAGGCCGGCTATAGGCTATATGAGAACGGGAAAAACAGGATATGCGCGTACGAAATCGCGGGTTTAAGCTAGTAATACAATATGACCCTGGGTTCAAACTAACTCAGAGTTGAAAATTAGCTCTGGTTTGTGCCAGTGGGCCTAAAAATTTGAAACGATTGATGATTTCTCATCCAAAAAATAAGGTACTTCACAAGTCCCAAGGAACAATTTCCAACAGCCCTTCAAGACATTTATCCATTTTCTACCATTCTATAGCCCATTTATACTAACTGGGTCACACTATATTCTCATTTGCTCTGTAGTAAAGACATTTACAAGGTTACATACGATAAAATGTTCAATGTACAGTTTAACACTCCACCTTAACGTCCTAATCAATATTGTTGAGAGGATATCGCGAACATTAATGCGTTTTTGTATTTTTCTTGTTTTGACAAGCGTTTGTTTAACTTGCCCTGCTAGTTAATTATGTATGTATGTACATTGTAGATATGAAGGAAAATGACTGAATTTTAAAACATTTATCTCTATACGATTGAGTTGTGCTTACAGGTTTGGTTTGAATGAACGGACAGCTAAGTGACATTATTCTAAATCCAATATGGCGGGCCAATCATTTTTTTTTGCACACAAATGTTAAGGGTATGAAATAAAGCCGTTTGCGTAGATAAATACAAAACAAAAAAAAACCGTAGTTTCTTAAGTTTTAAATTTATAAAATTCTCATAAGCGTTATGTTTGAATGGAAAGTCAGGGGGTAAATTGCTTACCATTTTTGACACCGATGCTCGGAAAATTGAAACTTCACTAAATTAGGTAGAACATTTTAACTGTCTATGTCTAATGAAGTTAATCAAAAATAACATACATATTTTTGATTAACTTCGTTGTGGGATCGTTTCACTTGGACTGGTTGAACTTAATAGGGCATTAGTGAGTATGCTTGAATTTCTTTTTATTAAATATACCTATAGTTTATCTAAAAATATAACACTAACAGTGAAAATAAAATCAAAATTGATAAAAAAACTAACGAGATATAACTATTTTAAACAAATATAGCTGTCCCTCTCGCGAAGACGCCGTTTTCTATGGCAGCTACATAGTATTTGACGTCAGAGTTCGTACCTGACTTCTCTTTCTGATTGTCATCTTTGAAACTTTATAACTTCGTTGTTGATGAGATATTAAAAAAAAAATCTTTAATAATTGTTTACTAAAGCTAATAAGTATTTTATAATGCAAATAAAAAAAAATATAATATATTCCCTACTGGGCCTTTGAAAATTGTGTTGTAATGAATAAAGTGACATGGAACTGTAAAATAAATCACTGGATGCATATTCCCTATGGTCTTTCCTTTCCTTTTTGGACGTTGCCACTGTTTCTTTGGCTTTCTATGTACCCTGAGTGTTTTATGTATGTGCTAAATAAATTTTATTCATTGTTTCTTTTTCAAGAACTGCAACGGTTGAGGTATGTGTGTCTCAAAGAAAAAATTAAAGGCTTTGTGATTTCGTCACGTTCATGTGTAATTCACTTCAAACTAAAGTGGCACTCTAAACTAAAGTGGGAATGGGCGGGACACGTCTGCCCCATGTCGAACGGTTCATGGGCTAAAGCAACCACAATGTGGGTCCCAGAAAATGCCCGACTACATCGCGGGAGACCCAGGCGGAGATGGCGGGACGAGCTTGACGTCTAGCGGCAGGATTGGTCCTCACTTGTCCAAAGCCGGGAGGAATAAATAAATCCATCTTTATTCAAAATTCAAATTAGCATAATAGAATAATAATTTCCAACAAATACCAGGACTGGTCGGCATTTTAAATAGAAGAGGTGATACAGTCAGTGTCCTGCATAACACTCTTCCAAATTCCTAATTCTAAGAGGGGTCAGGTAATGCAGGATGTTGACTGTTAGTTTATCTTATCTCAGCGCCAGATTCATATTTGCAACATAAACGCGAACGAAGTCGCGGGCATCAGTTAGTAGAATAATAAATCTTAGATAATAATACAGGTAGAACAATGTTAGATGTCTATACTAGGAGGGTCCTGTATCATATGCGGCGGAAAGGAAGGAAGAAAGGGAGGTCTTAGCCCTGCAGTGGGACACAATTGGTTAAAAATAAAATAAACATTAAGGTGATAACCGACGCGACACTTGCAGAATAGTCGAAACCGGCTCAGTAGCCTTAAAAAACTTTACAGGACAAGACGCCCCGGGCGTCGGGAGTCGCAGGGCGATCCCCGGCCACCGTTGGCGCGGACCTGCGGACGGCGAGCGTTGGGTGGCTCGCTGTCCGATCACCACCAGGCCCAGGTCGATGGCGTGTTGTGTTTTACGCGCGCCTCCAAGAGATGTCAGCATAGAAGACGGGCCCGCTAGGGCCAGAGCCGGCCAGGGCTGCGGAATTTGTTCGAAAGAGTCACCGCGGCCCTGGAACGCAAAGGGCTTTAGAAGGAACACGGATGGCTTTTATTCAGTAAGAGTCTGACACGCCCTTCCGCTCCACCCAGAGCGGAAGAAGTCATTTGATGATTTCCCATCCTTAAAATAAAAAAAGCCGTAAAAAACTTCCCTTCTTGTAAACTACTTCTTGTGTTATTTTTCCTGGTTTGTTCATACGGTGATTAAATTGCCTTTATTCTTCGTGTTCGCAATCTATTTCGAAAAGAGAATCTGCGAGTGACAGGTAAAAATAAGACACATTAAAAGGTCGTACGAAGTTAAGTACCTTCGTAAAGTATGTGTGCTTATCAATATCTTAATATCGTAAAGTTAAGTGAGAAGGGAAGACATAATGGCCTAATATTTTATACCTAGGTTCACAGGTACTTTGCCTCGATAATGTGGATCTCAATATAACTTCAGGTGAAAATAAATCTTACGTGATTATTTCCCTATTAAGTGTTAAAAGTTTGGATTTTTGTGAGTCTGGATACCTACTCAATTCAAACAAACAAATTTGTTTTTTGGGGTTCCGAACATTCGTAAAAAACGGAATCCGTGAAACGAACTCGTGTTTCTATTTATCTGTCTGTCAAAATGTACCGTGTAACTTATCACATGAAAAGGCGTAATGTGTATATATGATTGGTCTATTACTACCTTATATTATTGAAACCGGATGTCTTATGCGCCCATTTGAGAGCGAAAGCCTCCTCTATTTCCATATATTTTTCTTTGTGAACCTTGTGGAAGATATATATTAATTTATGGTACAAGAACAATGGAATACCTATAAAAAAGTATAGTGAGAGTTCACAACGAGTTCTAACTATATTTTTGAAGCGGGCATTTTTAGCAATCTCAGGAATTTCGAACGATTCCGGGATCCGGGATTCTGCAAAGCATGTCCGTATTGTACTTTCGTGGGTAGGTACTCATACATATTCTAGCTCACTTATTTGTGAGTTGATACAAGATGAACCTAGAAAGTATATCCTCCTTACGATCTACATAAAATATTTTTTTTGCTGCAAAATAACAACGAAGTACCTAGAATTTTATATCATCTATTGCGTACTGAAGTATAAGAGTATTCCATGAATTGTATATGACCGCAATATATCCTGTCCGGTCGTGTCTGTTGGGTCGGATAGGGATTAAAGTTATCGGAAAAATATTGTAGGAACCAGAGGCTGGAAATGCTGGAAAAAATGTCAAGGTATGTGAGTAACTCTAACTCATTCAGCTCATTCTCTCATTCAGTGTGTCTGTAATAATTAATAAATAGTTTCTAATAATTGTTTCCTTTGATTTAGTATTATGATTTAATGACATTTATAATTTCTGTTCTTTCAATTTTTTATTTTTGCCTAGATTTGTCAGGTTTTGTTCACAGTGGTATTTTGTTTTTTTTTTAAATAATAGGTATTTCAATTTTGTTTTTGACAGACCAATAACTTGTTTGTGTGGTTTTTTAAACTGTAAGGTCAAGTTGGTTATAATGATAAATAATTAAACTCTTCCGTCTACAGAAGAGTTACTCACATACCTTGACATATATACCAGCATTTCCAGCCTCTGGTTCCTACAATATTGTGTAATGTAATATTAACTGTGACATCTACTATGTTATAAATGTTATTATAATTTAAACGATTATTTGAATGACAATCTGCTATCCTAATCTGAATGATAATTTGACATCCTTATTCAAATCTTAATTTGACATCCTAATTCAATTGCAATATTAACTGTGACATCTATTCTTACTTTTTACCCGACTCGGTCGTTCATCGATATGATTGTCATTAAATCTTACTTTGTCATCCTTGATAACCTGATTGTGTTCTACGATTTATTTTCAAGTGACGCATCTGAATAATTGTAACTTTAATATGTATTTTATGCAATCAATACCTAATTTTAATGTATTCCTTTATTTTTTGGGTGTACCAAACATTTGCACGCCACACCGGTAGAATGTGATGATTCCACTGACTAATCCTAAGACCTTAATTATGTACCATATTCGAACACATAAATAAATGATTATTATTATTATATTCCAGCCTGTCTTCTTCTTTCATACTCTTACTTACTTACTCTTACTTCTTTCATATTCTAGAAACTTGATTTGCATTTGTACTAGCTCTTTTTATATTGGCGTAAACATAAATATTTAGCAACTGATGCAGGCTGTCATTTGCCGCGCTTGACTCGGTGGAACACAGAGCTAAAAGGCTCATTGGCGACGTAAGACTGGCGGATGCCAAGCTTCACAGCTTGGCTCATCGCCGCAAGGTTGCCTGCTTGTCGGTCTTCTACAGATTGTACTTCGGGGAGAGTGTCCAGGAACTCCACGATCTCATCCCACCGGCCCCCTTCTACCATCGGACATCTAGACGCACTGCAAGTTACCATCCCTACCTTGTTGCTATTCCACCAATTCGCACTAAACGTTTCCAAACGTCTTTTATAATGCGCACAGCAAAGGAGTGGAACTCTCTGCCTGCGTCTGTGTTTCCGAACGCATACAACCCTAATCTCTTCAAAATTAGAGTGAACAGGCTTCTTCTGGGTAAGCTCGCTCCATCGTCGACTTTGTCTCTGTCATCTATGACCTAGACTAGAGTCAAGAGCAAACCCATATTAAATAAAAAAAAATAATTTTTCAACCAAAACTGAACTCGACTTATTTGTTGACCCCATTTTCATTGTTCTTAAGAAAGTTTTGTATTGGTTAGTCACCCATGTTTATCCTTAAAGATCGACCCGTGGGGTAGTTATTATTTACCTCGGTATATAAATAATAGGGAAACTGACTGACATATCAACGCACAGGTAAAACTACTAAAGGACATCATGAAATTTTGCACCGGGATTTTTTCTACGGCTAGCTTTTGCCCGCGACTTCGTACGCGCATATCCCGTTATTTCCCGTTCCCGTTGGAATTTCCCGTTTCCGTATAACCTAAGTAACAAACAAAAGCTTTATTATATAAGTATAGATTATATATTATAGTATAGATGTAGGTGGGCATTCAGAAGAGATTTTGGAAATACAACCTTAAGGGTGAAAACCAAGGGGTTTTTTTTACTAAATCATCTAAATTGTTTGTACTAAATCTATGCAGGCAAAGTCGTGGGCGAAGTGCTATAACTTCATATGGAAATAAAAATTTCGCTATAAATGTGTTTAAAATCCTGCTATTTATTTCTATACCACGGGTTTGGTGAGGCGTATGATACATCCAATCAATCAGGCTTGCATCGCCAACAAAATCGCTTTATATTTATAGCCTGTAGCCTCGTGGTTTCGTCGAAGTTAATATTTCACATAACATCACGGTTGTGTTCTCTTATATGTAGAATAGACATCTTAATTGGATCCATAGTACTACTAGTGGTCCCGACAGACGTTGTCCTGTCCGAACGTTTGCTTTGTGTCTGACGAAAAATTATAGAAATCGATTGCAGCGCCACCTACCTGGTCCAACTGTGAATCTAAACCATTTTCAAATCCCCTTGAACACACACAAAAATATTCATCAACATCGGTCCAGCCGTTTACGAGGAGTTCAGTGACATACACACGTAAACAAGAAATATATATATTAAGATTAAGATAGCGGCATAGACACCGCTTCAAAAAAATAACGTAGCGAAATCAATATCGCAACAAAAAGTAACACAGCGACATCTATACCGTCAGCAACAAACTACGCCCAAAAAATCCTGATCGCAGTATCAGAGTTTTCCTTACAACTTAAACATACAGGTTGATTGGTAATTAAGTGCGTTCCTTGAAATGGGTAGAGCTAATTTGCTTTATCTTGCTTTATCTGGAAAATATCAGTAGACTATCCAGAGTTGAATAAATTTCCACAATTTTCAGTTTTTGGGGGTCAAAATCGTTGCAAATCAGCTCTAGTAATAGTCTATTTCAAGGAATTACCCTGTATACAACAGCCCTGATATTGCCCACCAGAAACAATACTCATCTGGTCGGAGGATCCTCCCTTTTCTATGGAGGTCTGCAGGACTTTAAACCCTGTTTCGCATCCCTCTATTCACCACCACAGTCCACCCACATTTCGCCAGTTTGCAATGAGCTTTAAGAGTAATTTACTCCTTACGGTATTTCATAAAAACTTTCGAGTCTTGGAAATGAATGAACCGAATTCAATTAAACTTAACACGAGTACGTGAGACATTTAGGTCTTAAAAGAGTTCAGAGAGACAAACAGATAATTTTAAGTTTAACGTGTAAAATTATTCTTTCTGCCTCTCAATTCTAGAGATATTAGCAAATTAATGAGCAAAAGCGAACTAAGGGCACAAGAAAAACTTAAAATCATTTAATCCTAAGTTCTAATTGAAGCTATGGAACGTTCTAATGCCTACGTGGGACGAACTGCTCACATATTAATTTACGACTAGAAGCCTACAAAATGACGAACGTACACATTGACCTTTTATCCTTCATAACTTCAAAGAAAATTGTTTCGATAACCCAAGTTCAATATCAGATTTAATTAATCCTGTAAATTTGACATGTTATTAGTTCCAAATTATGATGGGATCCCTTAAAGTTTTTCAATAATATCTGCTTTCACAACTTTAAGTTCAATAATTTAAAACTTTTAAAATGGTGCTTGAAATATGACATCACGTGTCACAACATGATGGATGCGGACCGCTCTGGACCGGGATGGTTGGCGATCTTTGGGGGAGGCTTACGTTCAGCAGGGGACGGCAATTGGCTGATATGAGTGTCACAACATGGCGTCTGGAAAACCAACTTAGGCTAGCTACAATTTTAAAATTCAAGTCGAATCACAAAATTGTATCTACAGCTTGTTATTAACATTAATCGAGAGTTTTTGCCGTTGTTATGGCGACCGGGTCGAGTAATCCTTCAAATCTACTTGAAATATGGGGTTTAGAAAATACTAGCTCATGCCAGCGGCTTCGCCTGCGTGTATTTCGGAAATTATCCCAAGGGATAAAAAGTGGCCTGTGTGTTTACCTCTGTGCCAAATTTCATCAAGATCTGTTCAGCCGTTCTGACGTGATTGAGTTACGAACATCCATACACTAAGTTTGTTTCGGTGTTTCTTCTCAGGGTAGTCAGCTAGGAAACACCGGCCTCGTCTAGCTTAAAATCACCAAATAAGATTGACGTGTAAGTGTTATGTTTAACTTACTTGCAAAATTAATATCATTTATCATACATCCAACCTTTCGCATTTATAGTATTAAAGTTAGGATAGTAGGATTTAAAAAAATGTCTTTTAATTGATAGAAGTGACATGAAACTGGCGAAGTGCGAGTCAAACTCGCAAAAAGTTTCGAACGAATCATTTCTTTTATGTACATGTAACTTTGAAACCATAGACTTCTTATAGATTTTCCTGATCTATAAGTTTAAAATTACATTTTCAAAGTTTAGGCTGAGTACTTTCGGAGTTATGAGGAAGGAATGGTAATTTTCGTTTGCTATACTAATATTATAAAGAGGAAAGATTTGTATTTTTGTATGTAACAAATAAACTTAAAAAGTACTGGACCGATTTGAAAAATTCTTTCAGCATTGGATAGCTACGTTATCAGCGAGTAACATAGGCTATATTTTATCCCCGTTCTCCCACGGGAACGGGAACAACGCGGGTAAAACCGCGTGACGTCTGCTAGTCTTAAATGACTTCAAAACTTCTTTTAAAGATGACAAATCTATATTTGAGACCCTCACAAGAGCTTTTTTTACCGAACCCTGAAAAAAAGAAATGAAAAACTGGTTTCATTATTTGATTGCATTTAATGTAACGGGTAAGGTATAACTTTGACTGGCTTATGGACGTAAACCGCTTTAATAATGTAAAATACTGGTTTAAGTTACATCTGTTGTAAGAATGGAGACCGGCCCCAACATAGTTAGGAAACAGGACGTGTTTTTGGTTAAAGTTAACAAAGTTTATACCAAACTTGAAATATTACTGTTAAAGTTATTTGACCTTTATTCCAGGTAAAAGCCCCACCATATCATGCAGGAGACAGAACACAGCTGGGCCAATACGCAAAAAGGCACCAAGGGGATTTATAGAATTAATTTGCCTACTTTTAAAACACCTCCTAATGATTTAGCTGGGAAGAAGAAAAGGTGCAACAAACTTCCATATAAAATATACTAAGACTACAATTCCTTATTTCTTGTACCACGACATTGTAAGCCGGATCCACACGCTTGCCAAAACTTAATAAACTGTCATAATTATAGCCGAAACTAGCTCGATGTCCGTCATGCTTGCCTGCCCAGAACTTACTAGCGCTCGCGCAAGCATGCAGATAGCAATGTTTGAAATCCTAAATTTACCCAAACCTTTGAGGAGGACTGAAGTTTGCGGCAAGTGCCAAGCGTGTGGATCCGGCATAATATCGCAGCAATAGCTACTTCTCAGCTCCCAAATGTAAATAGGTACAACCACCCTATTCATGGGACCACAAAATACATAATTTAAAGGGCGAAACGGTTTCATTCCACATATTTAGCTATTCGAGGCACGCGAGCTTATTAACAAGGAGCTAATGAAACTATTTAGATGGAGCGTCTAAGATAAGAAATTTGAAATGTACCGTTTTATATGAAGCGTGCAAGATGTAGGGTAATTCAATATTCTGAGTGGGTTATTGGGTTGCCGTGTTGTCGGTACGTACATAATAAAATGTTCGATGAAACTTTGTTGCCGGATCCGGATTTTACCGATATTTAGGAGGAACGCAGATCTGGGATCAACCATTTTTTAGATTAGCTAAAGTCCACACTTCTTTCATGGGGTATTGTGTTAAACGTTACAATAAGATACCTTCTGACATATTAGTACTAAATGAAGAAAAATTAAAAAATTATGTTAAAAGTACACTTTGTAAACAAGCATATTACAAATTAGAAGATTACATTCAGGATAAAAATGCTTGGAAACATGCTGGTTCCTGCTCCATAGGACAATCAAGGGTGTAGACAAAAGCCAACTGGTTGATTTATGTATTAACTTTATAGATATACTGTTTTAACTTTATCTACGTATAACTTTTACACACGATGTCTACATCTCTTTTACTCGACTCTCCTTTCAGGTATGCTGGAAGAGATTTCTATAAAAATAAGCGTCACCTTTGTACCTAATTTTCTGTTTCCTTCTTCTTATCTTTTGTATTAAGTGTATGTACATAAATTGTTAAATAAAAACTATGAAAAATCTGCACGAAGGAAGAATACCTTGAAAATGTTACTAAAATAGTAAAATTTGTGAATCAATAAATAAAACCGGTAGAAATACAGAAGTGTAGACACGTTTTTGAAGTTAATTGTCACGGAAAGTGTAATTTATACTGGATGGCGCTAATTAATTATGGCGTGACTTGCAAGTGACGTCACACGCAATTAGTGCTGATTCTCCATAGATTTATAAGAACGCTCACAACTCGGTAATATTTTTTATTTTTTAAAATGTATTAACTGCGTCTTGTGTTTTTTTTAGTTTAGTTATGAGAAATGTAATTATTGGCACGAAGTTCCTTTTAACGCGGCTTACGGGTAGTGCGATTTAGCAATGCCGTATGCTGTGTGTGTGTGTGAGCCTACTACAAGCAAATGAGCACACGAGCAAGTGAGTGCGCAGCTGGGTGTGCAACTCTCTATCTCTCTCTCTCTCTCTCTCTCTCTGTCCTCAATCGATCGGCGTTGATCGATTGGTGTGTTATCATATAACCTCAACACACGGTTGTATAGACACGTGTAAATTTCGTGAAAACGTATTTGTTATGGAACTTCGTTCCTGACTGGGTCCCCGACCGCACATTTTTCATATTTGTTTGTATTTGACTATTTGTGTTCATTCGACGTTTTCTAAAAAATCCTCAGGTTAAAAACACAACGTTACAAAAACGGTATATAGACCACGTTCTATAAACTTCTGATATAAACTTTTATATTTTTGTGGAGTTTACCATCACTTAAAAATATACACGGGTATTTTAAATCTGCGACTTATAAATATAAATCTTGACAAATTCAAGAGAGCACCCTTAATTAGGTCATAAATTCATGTAAAATCGCTGGCAAAGTTTCGAACAATTTCATAATACTTATTTATTACGGCTAAATTAAATACTGGAAACAATGGACCGTTTCAACGTGATGCGTCAAGTTGAGGACATAAGCGTTTTTGTGTAGATTGTAAAGTTTACTAACACGTGGATCGACCAAGTCCGGTCGATTCTGTAAACATGTCAAAGTGAAGGCTTGGGTAAAGTGATCACGAGGTGAGCTGTCAATCCATTTATTCAAGATGTCACGATGACTGACACGATCACAAAGTGACTCTTCGACATGTTTACAGAATCGACCTGCACAGCACTACACTCAATGAATGTACAAGAAGAGTAACAGTATGGGAAGACTGGCGACGAATTCTGAAGCTTGCACCACCCACGATGTGACGACCACGACCACTCTGCCAAAAGTGTGACAACGAAGAACAGATGTAGAACCTACAGTGGCCACTTGCCTTTTCTGAACCTGAGTGAGCGTTTGGATGACAGTTGCCATCCACTTTTAACTCAAAGTTTAGTATTGAATAAATATATTAAGAGTTTTTTTTTATTTAATAAGTGTGGGTTTGCTCTTGACTCTAGTCTAGGTCATAGATGACAGAAACAAAAACGACGATGGAGCGAGCTTACCCAGAAGAAGCCTGTTCACTCTAAGTTTGAAGAGATTAGGGTTGTATGCGTTCGGAAACAAAGACGCAGCAGGTAGAGAGTTCCACTCCTTTGCTGTGCGCATTATAAAAGACGTTTGGAAACGTTTAGTGCGAATTGGTGGAATAGCAACAAGGTAGGGATGGTAACTTGCAGTGCGTCTAGATGTCCGACTGTAGAAGGAGGCTGGTGGGATGAGATCGTGGAGTTCCTGAGTTTACTAGAATAAAAAAAAACACAATATTCGCATAAATCAAATTTCATTTTTTAATACATACGAACGATCTAATATAAACCTTTGTTTTCAATATCAAGTCATCGCGCAACGTGCGGCTCCTGACTGTTTGATTTTTACACCGATGCGCGACTATGCGATGTCGAACGATTCATTTAGAATAGTTGGCATTGCGATAACTTTTTCCCTATTTGGGGTCAGACCTCCTTATTGATTGATTGATTGAGTAATAGCGACAGCAAAATGTAACCAAGCTTATTGGTTTTATTCTACGTGTGCACGTGGAATTCCGTAAGCCTCCTCCTTTTTGATGTTGGTTAAAAATATTGAACTACTAGTTGCCGCCCGCGGTTCCGCCCGCGTGGTTATCGAAAATTATCCCAAGGGAACATATTCCCGGGATAAAAACTATCCTATGTCCTTTCCCGAGACTCAAACAATCTCTATACCAAAATGCATCTAAATCGGTCCAACCGTTTGCGCGTGAAGAAGTAACAAACATACACAGACACACTCACAAACTTTCGCCTTTATAATATTAGTGTGATTCTTGGATATTTACCTAGTAACTCTTGCCTAAAAAAATGTTCTCGGCATTGAAGCAATCCACTGATTCCACTCCGTGTAATTTTACTCACTTCGCTACATAAAATTTAGTCAAACAATAAATAAAAATAATCCTTCGTACTTTCATGAATAAATTATGTGCCCTATATCGATAGCTGAAAGTCTAGTCGAAAACTTATATATTGTTAGAACCATTTTTATAAAAAATCTGTTGAGATTTTGCAAATTAATAAGTATTTTGTTACCAACTTTTTAAATAAAACCAAGGCTACAAGGTTCGGAGAATTTATTACTAGTCTTTAAATATTAAAGTAATCTAATAAAGAGTTGACGAAGTGATTTAAGTTCTTTCAGTTTCATCAAACAAGAACATTTTTCAACTTTTTGTGCTCAAGAATATGTTTTTAGTCGACTGCGACGCAGCTCAAGAGAGGTTTATTTGCAGAAGCTTTTTTATAAGGTAAGCCAGTTGACCCAAACGCGCTCAGGGCGAATAGGGTTGGATTTAGCATATTGATCCTAACGTGCTTCGGACCAAATATTTTGACATAGGATAAACTGTTTTGTCCCAAAATGTTGTTTAGTCGGTGATACATCACTTTTTTACTTACCCGCTATGAAATTCATTCACCTATTTTATCTACAGCTCCCCTTAAAAAAAACAAACAGTATAATTCACGAATTGCACTTAAATTACCTACATATCCTCCGTTGAAAAGGGAGTTCTCTTCGACCTCCTCTGTTGAAAAGGGAGGTTCCTCCGACCTCCTCCGTTGAAAAAGGAGGTTCTTCCGACCACCTCCGTTGAAAAGGGAGGTTCTTCCGATAGACGGGTGTTGTGTCTGGTGGACAACTGCCCGATAGTTATTGTCAAACGGTTGTATTGTCCATGTTCAAACCACGTACGGAACTTTGATAGGGCGATGAAGGATTTGTGTGACGTTAGGACTATTTTGGTATTTCGTATGTCATGGTATAGATGTCGTTCCACCTACAAAAAATATACAAATAGGTATCGAATCCGGATACGAAGCATTAAACGTGCGATAGGTGGGCCGGACATCCGGTCAGACAGACAAAACAGGAAACAGTGAGACTGTTTGGTTTTAGATATCCGTAAATGTGTAGTACAAATTTACGGATATCTAAAACTGTCAATTTGAATCATAATTAATTACTGTTTACTGCTAGCGTGCAGCGTGTTTGTATTGTGTATGTATTAAACATTTGTAATTAACAAAATTGTAATTAGAATAAGTTAGTCTATAAGTCCTTTTCATATTTTATGTTATTGTCTTTTGCTGTGCCCAACAGGGTCCACAATTGTGTCTCATAAAATTTTCACCTACCACCTAAGCATGTACATTGTGGAATGCAATAAAGAATTGAGTATTGAGTTTTGCATCATTCCATTGCTGGGACCTCTCTCCATAGCTTCCAGCTTTTTGAGTCAGGGCAAATATGGACCATTGGTCGTCCTCTTTGTCTAACTCATCAGGGCTCCACATATTGTTTATTTTGGCCGCTGATCCTGCTCTAGACCTCTCTTCGGTCGTGTCTGTTTGCCGGTCCATCGGAATATGAGAGTGATGGAATTGGGAGTGCATCTATGTTTGCACCCACACTCGTGCACTACTTGTCTCCGTTAAGATGGGTCGCCATGGCCGAAATTGGTCAGGAAAAATATTATTAAGGTCCACAGCTCACTGGCCATAAGGCAGATGTAACCAACTCAGTTCCGTTTTAATATGCGGCTTTTGAAGCAGCGTCAGTGATCTGTGTTCGGTGATCGGCAGTTAACACCGACCAACCGTTATCGGTACGCTCGCAGCATCCGCAACCAACCAAATGTTGATTTGGTTATTTCGCATTATTCGACACGTCAAGCTTCGGGCAGTAGATTTCCAACTGAGTTCCGTTTAGCCGAGAGATATGTGAAAATCGGTTTCGGCAATATTTTCAACAGTTGATTAATAATACTGTAGAATATGTATAAAAATAACCATCAATCAACAAATCTGCTACCACACAAGCTGTGGCAGACTGCCGCACGTACAAAGTTGCTCAAATGTTGATACACACATATCAGGTTCGTGGTCTGTCACGTCCCGGGCATGGCGCGGACTTGTGGGACCCTACTATGAAGTCTTAAAACGATTATGATTCCGCTCTAAGAGAGAGACGGAGCCATACATAGCCCTTTTACGTCATCGGAATTGGATGGCATTAGCACGTCATAGTAGGTCGGCTGGACGTATGTGAACGAGTTCATTTAAATTGTTCGCACCGATATTTGTCTAAACTCCGCACGGACCATGGCCCGGCGACGTCCCGGTCACGGCACAACCTTTAGAATTCTTATTTTTACTCTTTTGGTACGAACCCCTAAAAAATTATGGCTGATTGGCTAACCTAATTCCAGTCAATAAACTCAATTGTCATGGGATTTGAAAAGAGATTAAATTGGAAACCGATGGACTGATGAATTGATTGATCCAAAACACGATTGGTGAAGAATATTAGAAATTTCTCACGGTATTTTACAAAAATACAAAATGAATTAACCGCGTTTAATAAAACTTGATAAAATCATTTTTAAAGGATTCCAAGGATCCGTTTGCGAAACCTTAAGCTTTAAAGTGTTAATTTTTGGGGTGTGTAATGTTTGGCATAATAACAAATGCTCTAATTTAAAGAAAGAAAGAAAGAAAGAAAAAATGTTTATTTGGGACTCGCACAAGACAAACAAATCAGTAAAATAAAATTAATAACTAAACAGTATAATAAAATAATTATCTGTGCGAGGCCAAAATGGTCCCTATCTCAGCTTATGCTGCGATATCTAAAAAAAAAATAACGCAGCGCTGGTATTCTGATAGGGCCAGTCAGTTCACTTGAACTAACGTTCATATGACATAATTTTCATATAACATAATATCAAATGGCATAAATTCATATGACCTAATGTTTCATATCATATAATATTCATTTAACATAATAACATTTAGTATAACGTTCATTTAATATAATTTTCAATATGTATAATATTATATTAATATAACGTTCATTTGACCTAATATTCTTTTGACTTAAAATTCATGTTTAATGGGCACAGTTCTAGCCTAACTCAAATGGCACTTAACCAAACCTTAAAATATTCTATGCATGGTCGAGAGTTGGTTTTAAATTAGAGGCCAAAGCCCGAAGGAATTCAATTTCAGTGTATTCCTTTTTTTGTATCAGATTTTCTAAATTATATTAAAAGTTACTTAGAGATTATGAATATTATAGTAAATGAATAATATGCTAAATGAATATTATGTGAAATGTGCATTATAGGAAATGTTCATTATGTCATATGAAATTAGGTAAAATGAAATTATATCAACAATTCATTATGTCAACTGATCGTTATGTTAAACAAAATTATGTTAACTGAAATTATGTCAAGTGAACGTTAGATATTTTGTTATTATGTCAATCGTTACACACCCTAATTTTTGTTAGAGTCAAGTGTCCTCCCCCTATGCCTGCTAAACGGTTGTTTTTGGAGACGTGAAAAAAGTTATGGCAGTAGTATATGATTATAACGAATTTAAAAGGAAAACTATCACTCACAGCTATGTAGGCTTTACAAGTTAACGAGTAATTAAATAGTCGACCAACTTAAAAAAAATCTTAATAATTCCATAGTAAAATGACTTAAAACAAGTGCATTTGTAACTTTGTAATCAAATAATAGTGACATACCTGTTACTACTTTTCTGACATGGTTTCGGAGTCGGGTAACTACGGGTCTACAGATTAGTAACAGCAGAGGCATCATGTTTGGGCTCAATGGAAAGCTATTAATGAACAGATTATAGGAAGATTAGTAACCTTGACCTGATACTGCAGTATGACCTGGAATCTGCAGGATACCCTACTCCTCACTTACGTACAGAGACGCTTCGTGTTCGGGCTCACTTAAATGGTCTCCAGGAATCACACTAATATTAAAAAGGCGAAAGTTTGCGAGTGTGTGTGTTTGTTTCTTACTTTTTCACGCTCAAACGGCTGGACGGATTTAGATGAAATTTGGTATAGAAATTGTTTGAGTCCCGGGAAAGGACATAGGATAGATTTCATCCGGGGAGTATGTACCGTTGGGAGAATTTTCGACATTCGTGTTAGCAGAAAAGAGAAATGAGTGAATACATTGGTGGATGAGCGATGCTCAGCTATTTTCACTCGTGCGATCCATATGATGTATGTATGTAACTCGGGCTGGTTTCCGTAACTCCACGACTAAGCGCGTATTTTGCGTGCAGGTGGGACAAATGTGTCATTCGATCCACCCCAGCTCCCCAAGGAAGGCCAGCAACGCCTTGGTGTTACTAACTATCTCACAAAGGGTACCTGGGTTACCGAAGTACTTAGCCCTGTAATCAGCGACTACCGGGCAGCTTAGTAGCAGGTGTGCTGCTGTCTCGTCTCCCCCATACAGGCTCTGTAAAGTGGGCTGTCGGTGACTCCTATCACATAGAGGTGTTTATTAAAAGACCCATGGCCACTTGTGACGGCTGTGACTGTACGCAACTGCTGTTTAGTAAGTCTTAGGGCTTTTTTCGTGAAACGGCCATCAATAGAGGGAAGTGCCTCTTTGGCCTGCCTGCACTCAGTATGGTCAATCCATAGCTTGTGATGTTTATCATTAGTACGTTTTCTTACCAGATTGCGTAGGTGACCGAAGGGGAGTGGTACAATAGGTTCAGGTCCTATCGTCATCATACTCGACCCCCTTCTGGCGAGTTCGTCCGCTGCATCGTTGCCTCGGGATTCGCTGTGTCCTTTGATCCATTGTATGGTTACCTTGTTGTATCTACCAACCTGGTTGAGACGTTGGTGACACTCGAGAATCAGACCAGAGTTAACTGTGTGACTGTTCAGAGCTTGCAGGACGGCCATGCTGTCCGAGAGTATGCGTATTGAGTGGTCCCTAACTTCCCTGTTTATGATGGCTGAAGTCGCCAGGGAAATGCCCATGCACTCAGCTTGAAATACTGTGTTGTGGACCCCCAATGGTGTGGCTATATGAATGTTGAGATCCTCTGAGAAGATTCCCGCACCCGTGCCAGTACCTGTTTTTGATCCATCGGTGAAGACCCGCAGCTCTGTGGGGCACAGCCCTTCGCAGCGGTGATCTTCATGCAATTGGATTTTGTATTTTTTATCAAAGATAAATTGCTTGGGTATCCGGTCATTGATTGCTTTTGTTATGGGGAGTTCATTGTTGAGCTCCTCGAGCAGAGCGGTGTATTGTGTTTCTCCCTTACCCCAGAGATTCAGTGTTTTAAGACGGACTGCTGCCATCGTCGCTTCCTGTTGTATGAACAGGTGGAGCGGAGGGAGTCCCAGTATGGCTTCCAGCGCCGCAGTCGGAGTAGTCCTCATGCAGCCCGTCGTTGCCATGCAGGCTAGCCTTTGCATGCGCTGAAGTTTGTTTACGGCTGTACCTAGCTTTGTGCGGGTCCACCACACCACGGCCCCGTAGGTGATCATGGGCCGAATTATTGCGCTGTATAGCCATAGTATTATTTAGGGAGATAGGCCCCACTTCTTACCTTTCATTTTCTTGCATTGCCAGAAGGTGATGCATGCCCTGTTTAGTTTGTAGTCTAGATGATTGCTCCAGTTTAACTTACTGTCTAGGATGACCCCCAGGTACTTAACCTCGTTAGATAACTGGAGTTCTGTGTAAAAGAGTTAAAGAGTATGATATTTTGTATACGATGTAGTGGCGTTTAAGTGAATGTAGAACGTAGGATTTGCAGTAGTAGCTAATAGATAAATAAAGAATAAAAGCATATAAAAACAACCCCCGACAAAAAGTACTCTAAAAATTGGTTGTCTGTAAAGTTAGTTTACGGACGATAGTTTAACGTGACAATGTCATGACAAAATATTGATGAAATTATCGTAACGTTACAATGAGTCACCCTTTTCGTGTGTGCAGCCGGCGTTCATCGATTTATTAGACGTTGTCACGTCAAAAGTAAAACATAATATGTTTAATATAGGAACGAATATTTTGGCTCAAGCGTCATCGTGTCGGGGGACCGCTAATAAGTAAACAATACTTAGTATATACAAATAAATGCGGTCTCCGTAGGCGACGACGCTAATTACTCGTATATAATTTTACATATAAATTGGTCTTGTCTCGCCAAATTACCGCACGACAGAAGCTCTAGTGTATTAATAAATGAGAAGATGATTATATCTGTCTGCCTGCCCTAATATTTAGTACATTGTTAAACTAGATACTTAATACGGAATTTGGCTTAGTACAGAGGGAAATCCGCATTTTATAACCTTTTTTTTTTGGGATGGGAAATCATCAAATGACTTCTTCCGCTCTGGGTGGCGCGGAAGGGCGTGTCAAACTCTTACTGACTAAAACCCATCCGTGTTCCTTCTACAGCCCTTTGCGTTCCAGGGCCGCGGTGACTTATTCGAACAAATTCCGAAACCCTGGCAGGCATTATATAACCTTGGACTCCGTACTTTGACTTTTGATATTCGTAATGTTATGGAATGGCACTAATTCTCAGCTTTTTTGTATTTAAAACAATCTCATATGTTTGTGGACCTGTGTCCAGCAGTGGACGTCTTTCGGCTGATATGATGATGATGATGATGAATATTACATTCATTATTATACATGAACCGACGGCCTATCCTTACCTTATATCTTTATAACTTAGAAACTGAGTAACACAATACCCTCAGCAGGACTGGTGACGGATTTTCTGACTTCTGATTACTTGTAACGATTGGCTACAAATGAAAGCCGGGAATAACGGCTTAAAGTCCTTACCGAGGAGTAGAAGCCGGAGCCTCAGAATGTTATGGATTGGTCACCCATTCACAATCGATTCAAGGAGCGTTATTAAGTACAGTCAACAAAGCTATTTGGTATGCAGGCAGCTAACTTGCAACTACTTTTAAACAATGTTGTGAGTGTGCTGACTAGACAATTATTGTACACCACATTCGTAAGTATCTCATAAGCTTAAAAGTTATAATGAACACATTTGACACAAATATTGGCATTGCAGTGGACAAAATTAATATGTTTGCCTGTATACCAAATAGCTTTGTTGAATGTACATACTTAGCGATGAGCCCTCTCAACCGGAAAGTTAAACAAGAACACTACGATCCTTTATATAAAGCTGCTAATAGACTTGAGCATTCACTTGTAATTAACATTTTAGCGAATGTTCTTTTGTTTAAAACAAACAGGAGCGTTTTACCGAGCATTCTAGCGAACGACAGTAAATTTGCTTCGAGTTTTTGCCGAGCCGAGCAATTTTATCATTGCTGTTTGACATCTTTGTGAAGAATAATTTTTTGACGAGAGAGCGTTCGCGAGAATGATCGTGAAAATGTTCGTAGCGATGTTTGGCTGTATGCTTGGCTCTGCTCGTTGTACAGTTCGACAAATTTAAAAACTGCGAATGCTCGATGTTCTGTTACAAGTGAATGCTCCAGTCTATCAGCACCTTAAAACGTAAGGGTATATTACGTGGGTAGATTTCATTACAATTCATTTCTGTGTTGTATTTTTTTGACCTAAAACTCATGTTTACTAACACGTATATTTCCTTTAGGGCTAAATAAACGACTTTATTTACACAGAAGTTGATACAAAAAAGGTATTTTTGTTTCTCCTTTGCAAATAATAACAAGCTGTATTGCTTATAGTAAAACAAAAGAAAAACAGATATATATATTGATTGTACACCATAATAAATAACAATGAGAGCTTGTAAACAATGAGGTGTAACATATCATTTTATCGCTAAAAGCGATATTTTACAAACAAAAAATATGCTCATAATAATATCGCTGGCCCCGGGCAATATTGCGGTAGCGCCGGTTACGCCCTTTTTTAATTTTTGTCTTTTCTGAGTATCAATCTACACTCCTATTTGTTTCAGTATTATCTTTATATATATAATTCTTCTGTACGCGTGTTGACAGTGAAGTCCTCCTAAACGGTTGAACCGATTTGACTGAATTTTTTTTGCGTGTGTTCAAGGGGATTCGAGAGACCCGGTAGGTAGCGCTGCAATCGATTTCTATAATTTTTCGTCAGACACAAAGCAAACGTTCGGACAGGACAACGTCTGTCGGGACCACTAGTTAAATATTCATATATTTCTTTACAATAAATGACAAGAACAGTTTTATTGCATGGGGAATTCTCTTACGACTAACTTATGTAGGTATTATTGCATTAGTCTAAGAAATATAACACAAAACGTGGTGAACATCTTTACACTGAATTTCATTGATATGTGTCATTGATTGGATTCTAAAATAGCGATTAGTGGGTACAGCTAAGCATTGACTATACAATATCCTTGAAGGAGGTTGTATTCAGCCGGTACGCTCGAGATCTGAAGTGGAAATTACGTCGTATTATATACTTACATCCCTGAATCTCAGTGGTCGGTGTGTTTATAAAAATTTTAATGATGTTGCAATTAAAACTGTATCGTCTATAATTTATTTTATATATATTTCTATTTTTAAATAAAATATTTATATCAATACCATTATTTTTGAAAGGTTACATTGTTAAAAATATTAGCTTTCATTTGACATATTGAACGCCTGTTAGATCACTGTACGCTGAACTATAAAATTAGCTTCATTTATTTCTCCTGTATAATTTGATTTTTGGTTTTTTCGCTTTATTGCCCGGGGCCAACGATATGCTCATAACAATATGCGCTATGCTCATAATAATAAAGTGTTGAACGCAAGACATTCTTCGTTTTTAATGTTCTTTCATAGTTAGCTTATGCCATATGACTTCATATAGTATTTGTTAATTTATATGTCCGTCGAGGTCAATTATTTATTTTTATAATGAGTGTATTGCAACATGTGATTAACTAGTGACTTCGACAGTTGTTTGATTTTATTCTATCCTGAGCAACCGGCAGCAAGTTCGTCATGCTCCCTTAGATTTTACTGCTTGCGGTAGTGTTGGGGGTCGGGTTACCTCTTTCCCTCAAATATGGCGAGGGAGGTAATGGCTGGTCTTTGCGTTATGCTCTTGAACGGGTGCTGCTTGTGGTGAAAGGTCGTCTTGTTAGCCATGGTTTTTACTATTGTTATAACGATTATATGCTTAATGTTTAATTTTGATGGCCCTGGTTTATCACTTGTGGCGTCGAGTCACAGATCTTTTTATTAAATTCTACCCTCTGTACGTGTAAGCGGGCACACCCTTCATGTCTGGAGGCTTATTTAGTTTGATTTGATATTGTTTTTATGCTTGAGTTTGTCTGTTTATGCTGGCATAATGAAGTGTGCTAGCTTACAAGTAGCGAATTATTAAGTTTTATGTTTTTACGTGTTACCTTTGTTGTATTGTTTTCTTTGTAAGAATACTGACTACTTACATATCTTTGTATAAATGCTAGTTCTTATAACTCAACAGACAGATGTGTTGCTGGATGTGACACTAGGAAGTGGTGACGGGCGGGCGTTTTGGGGGACTGTCTTTATGTAGAACTTCGACGTTGGGACTGTCTTTATGTAGAACTTTANACTACTTACATATCTTTGTATAAATGCTAGTTCTTATAACTCAACAGACAGATGTGTTGCTGGATGTGACACTAGGAAGTGGTGACGGGCGGGCGTTTTGGGGGACTGTCTTTATGTAGAACTTCGACGTTCAAAAAGTGCTGGCACTCAACCTTATTTGAATAAATGACTTTTGATGACAATTTTTTTTCACGCGGCTGCGCTCTATGACCCGTAGGATTTTTCCGGGAAAATAAAACTGTTTGGGAATACTTTCATCGTGCATTCAGTAAAGGAGTAGAATTCCTTCTGGAGTCTGAGGAGTCTCGGTAATGGATGGTCACCCATCATCGGAACGACATCAGCAAGCGTTGCTAACCCTTCAAGATCAACTTGTGCGGCTGTTTATGTATTTAAGTATTTACGAGCTCCTCATATTTCTACTATTATTTACACGTAAATACATATTTGAGGGTTCCGTACCTCAAAAGGAAAAAAGATCCCTCATAGGATCACTTTGTTGTCCGTCTGTCTGTCAAGACCCTTTATCTAGGGAACGCATGGAAGTATCAAGTTAAAACCATATACTCAGGTTTATAGTCCCTTGAAGCTGTGAAAAAATCAAACTTTTAGGTAAACGTAAAAAAAAGATACTGCCGTTTATGCCGCAAAAAACGAACATTTCGACACTCTCAAAGGGAACCTAAATTTATAGGGTACTTTCCGTTGATCTAGATTCATGAAATTTGGCAAGAAGATAGATCTTAGATTACTACAGGAATAAGATAAGATAAGTACAGGAAAAAGGCTGAAAATTGGGAAATTATAGTTTGATCATACAAAAAATCATATCTTACGTACAAACGTATGTTTTCGGTTGAAAAATTGACCGTGACGTACATTGATGTATGGGAGAACAATTTTTCAACAGCAAAGTTGAGTTTGTCCAAGTTTATAAACTTCTGTATGTATTATAAACTCGGACAAACTCAAGACTCGATCGAAACCCTCGGTGTGCGAGTCTGACTCGCACTTGTCCGGTTTTTTATATTTAAAGACTAGCACTTCGCCCTCATCTTGATCTCCAGAGATTAAACACAAAAGATTTCCCCCTTTTCAAGCCTTCAAAGGTTAATTTTCCAAAAAACCCTTTCTTATTGCTCATCTACATCATTAAATTAAGCCTTGCGCGAAATATCACGTTCCTAGTTCCAGTACCTAGTTTCGGCTGTGACATGATACGTCAGTCAGTCAGTTCCCTTTATACATATAGATGATTCGATATTATCACCTCCGAGTAGGTACAAGAACGTACCAACTACTGAAGACCGCCAAAATCTCAGTAACGTTGTTACTGGCTAATCGTTTCCCCACGGCCGCCGCATGCAAAAGCCATTTAACTATTTCTGTGTGCACGCTCGATACCTATCTATTTGTGCCCTAGATTCCAAGGTCTACCGCAGGACAGATAAGTTAAACACATAATAATAGGTACAATAACTCTCGAATCGCCTTCTCCACGTGGACGAAAGGCCACCTGCTTATTATTCTTAAGTAGATCACATCATAGTCAACATTTTGATCCAAGACTGGTTTAATAAAAGTATAGTTAAAACAAGAACTCCGTCTCAGAACGTAAGTGACGTACGTGACGGATCAGGGGGGCTACTCTCTTAACCCGAAGTTCGTTGTTTCGGGCTTAGTTGCGGGCGTATTCTACTCCGTATCACCTACGGACTGAATGAATGACAACACGATTTGACAGTAACTGTCAAATCGTGTTGTCATTAATTCTTAGTAGCCCCCCAGCTGCAGGGTATGGATGTGGAGCCGAGTCACAAACCATGCTCCACCTCCTATCTTGCCCTCTGTGCCCTAAAACATGCAGCCGAAGAAAAAGATCAAGAACTCCTTCTACAAATAAATTTTAAATAACTCTTCATGAGCAAACCCAATATTACAGTTAGTGTTACCATATTAATATTTTTATGCCACATACTGCGACAGGCCACAACGACCCAGTTCTTGTACCAGTGTGTAATAAAAATATTAGATTGATTGATTTTATCACTTTTGCTTTGTAAGAATGTGACTGCATTTTTGACCCCTAACCGTACCGACATAAATCTGCTCATATTATAGTACGCATGTTACTTGTGACATTCCCAATAGGACATTCCCAATAAAATCATTGTATATTACCTTATTGCTATACAATGCCATTTAATTTGCATTTAAATCACGTAGATTCTCATCCAATTAAGGACTTTCCGACACCAATAACGGAAAAGGATGTAGCGCGACCATCAATATGCTATTCAAGAAAAATATTAAATCGCTAGAAATGATGCACAATAGCACAATGGAAAATATTCAAATGAAAAGTTTCAAAGCGATCTCATGAAATTATTATTGCCATAAGTCGTCTTGAAAACTGAATAGAAGGTGTTTACTTCTCACGGTATTCCATTCAAACTTGCAAGCCCTTAATGAGACTTTATACGCATATCTATATAAGATACTTAGGTCTAGAAGTTTCCAGGGTTGCGGAATTTGTTCGAAAGAGTCACCGCGGCGCAGTGGAACGTAAAGGGCATTGGGAGGAACACGGATGGGTTTTAGTCAGTAAGAGTCTAATATTCCTTTCTGCTCCGCTCAGAGCGGAAAGACTCATTTGATGACATCACTTGTTTAAAAAGTAAAGAAGAGTTTAGAGAGTCAGTGAGAGCAATTTCAATCAAGAATAAGGGAGAGTGAGTTGAGAGTTTTTATCAAATACCATGAGGAGTAAAAGCGCTTCAATTAAAGTTTCTCATAGAATAGTGTACAATAGTTCATAAAAAAATGCAACACTGAAATCGTTCTTCTTGTAGCTAAAACCGACCGTTAAAATATTGCGAAATTTCTATTACATTATTTGACGTAATATTCTTTCATATAGGATGCAAAAACTTATTAAAGTTTTTAGAATCTCATTTTTGCAAAATTTTCGGACCCATTAAATCCCTCCCTCCCTATCTACCATTCATGGGATAGACCAAGATATAACTCCCAACCACGAGATCCCTTAGTAGAAACCTATAAAAAAAACAGTGACTCACCTAATAATGCCATAAAGAACCCGTACAGAACACACATGGTCTTCCCGAAGATCCAGCGGTGGAACAGCGCTGATATGAGCGTGAAGGGGTTGCCCAGGACTGACACCGAGAAGTCCGAGCACACGAGATTGAACAGGATTATGTTCAGCGGTGTCCATAACTGAAACAAAAGAGAGAACACATCACATCACGTCCATCTGGTTAAGCAGTTGTACTATTCTGAAAAAAAATTAAGCGAAGTGAACATCATAAAATGAGCTGCCAATTCATACACATAATTCACACTGTGAGATGTTTACAGAATACATCAGCGTTTCGCGAGTAAGTTTTAGTACCAATATGCGTCCCACAATATGCAAATATTTGTTCTATCGATACTCTTGCGCCATCCCATCATCCTAGCTCTTCGTGCTGTGCTGGCGCTGCCGCTGCAGATGCAGAGAACCTCAAGCGGCGGAAATATAATAAACTTGTTGGTAGTTATATTTTCAAGCCATTTGGGGTTGAAACTCTCGGGTCGTGGGGTCCAAGTGCTCATAACTTGTTTAAAGATCTCTCAAGACGCTTAGTTGACATTTCGAATGAGCCAAGAGGTGGCTTTTACCTTGGTCAATTGCGGCATTGCCATACAACGTGGCAATGTCGCCAGTCTTTTGGGTACACTTCCAGTCGATAGCGATGCGGATGAATTTTTTGACGCCATATTTTAGGGTTAATTTAGTTAGGAGTTTTTATTTTTATTTCTAGTGTATATAGTTAGTTAAGTAGTTATTAAAACAATTGTAAATATCTTTGTATATAAAAAATTATATGATTAAAAAATTAATATGTTTTTTTTTATTTATTAAATAAGATACTTTTAAATTTCATTAAACAACTGCGAATTTCTTTTTTAAATATCTTCATCAGCAACGAAATTAAAGCTTTAACGAGAAGTTCAACGTAGCGACTCAGACGTCAAAACGAGACACCGATACAGCTTCCGCAGAAAATAGCGTTTTTGCAACAGGGACGGATTCGTTTTCGTTTAAAAATGTTATATGTATCTCTTATTAACTTTTATAAGATAAAAAATATGATTGTTGGTCTGGAATAGTATTGCGGAACCCATTGTCTTGAACCACGTACTTATCAACTTTGGCCAGCTACGAATGATTAATGGAAACCCAACACGTTATGTTCTCTTTGCTTTGACCAACAACGTGATCAAACAAAGCAAAACATAACCATGATCAAAATTGTATTCACAATATATTTATTTATTTAACAGTTTATGTACACACATTTAACAAATATATAAGAAAAAGTAAACAGAAAAATTGGCACAAAGGTGATGCTTATTTCTAAAGAAATCTCTTCCAGCATACCTGCGAAAGGAGAGTCGAATAAAAGAGATGTAGACATCGTGTGTAAAAGTACTAAAATTAAAAATTTCATTATTCAACAAAAGATTCATTAGTGAAATATCTTCAAGACTTGAAAACCAATTAGAGTAACATCGAAGGTCACAAGTCTTCTGCGTACTACAGTCAAAGGCTTCAAGTGTACGTTAATGAGGTAATAATACCTCAAGTTCCTAATATTTGCCTTCTAAACTAATAGTAACAAGGCTACAAGTACCTGGGACCTGAAAACAGTTCGTACATAATAAACTGGAGAATTTCCCCGATAAACATACTTGGCTCTAAACAATTCGCTGCCAACATGTAAATTATTTATAGAAAAAGTGGAACAAACATTCACGATAAAAATCAACATGACTATACATTCGTACATTTTAAATGTACTAGGTAAGAATTTAAATAGCGTGTGGTTAACGGACGGCCACGTAAACAATAACAACACGCTAGATATTAAGGAGAACTGCCGCCCGCGACTTCGCTCGTGTGTAAGTCGGAAATTATCCTAAGGGAACATGCTGCCGAAATAAAAAGTCACACTAGGAACAAAAAAAAAAAACAATTGAGGAGAGTCTTTTCTTCTTTTCATTTCCAAATTTATATTTTTTTCAACTGAATATGAGGTCTTCTTACTAATGCTAAAATACATCTTGAACGAATGCCAAAAGGAATCTTCTACCTAGCAAATTGGACTTGTAAAAGCGTGTTCAAAAGAAAACAGGATATTTTCTCAATGTAATCGGCACAGTTCACATTAAGTTTTTTCTTTTTTCTGAAAAATAAGATAACATGCAGATATCCCCTTTTGAAAAGACACTCCTCAATTGTCACTTCCTAGCTTTTTTCCCGCGGCTGTGCTCGCGTTAATAAAGATTTTTGCAAGAACAAAAATGGACCACAGGGACCCATCTATCTTTCTATCAAAACCTATCAAGGTTCAGTGATTTACGCGTGAAAACTTAAAAAAAAAAACAAACCAAAAAACTAATTATCGCATTACTTAGGATCCCCATTTCCCAGAAATCAAATAATGCCGATGACAAGTGATCCAGAACAGCTGACAATAAAACGATGCTGTCTAAAAAAGGTCGAGTAAATTATTCCATACACTGGATGTGAAGCTTGTTTGACACAATAACACGGTTCAATGGATCGACCGATGTCTGTTAAATGTATACTTTTTGTACTGTATGGGTAACCGCCTACGTGTGTTGTTGGGGCAGTACTTAGAAGTTATTAGCTTTTATAGTAATATATTTTAAAAATGATTTAAAAGAGTGTCCGTGGAGTTTCTTGCACGTTCTTCTCCATAGAGATCTACGCTTTCGAACGTGCAAATAGCTTCATGTTTTTGACGGACTGACTTTGACAATTCAAAAGTACCTGATAGTGGTTTATTTGAAATAAATATTTGACTTTGACTTATTTATGATAAAACAATGGTATTTGTTTCCAAAATTTGTGTTGGATTAACACTTATATAGAACGTATGCGGAGCAGGGTGTGAAATCCCGGAAACCTCCATTGGAGAGGGAGGATCCTCCGACGACGGGTGTTGAATCTAGTGGGCAAGATAAACTGTATCTAAAAATACACAAAAATATAATACTAACAGTGAAAATAGAATCAAAATTGATCGAAAAACAAACGAGATATAACTGTTTTAAATATTTTCCCTAGTCTGTACTATTATTTCTTTCAGTTTGTTTTGGTTACTATTTTGTCTCAGTGTCGACTAAATGTATTTTTATTCAATGAGGAAAACTACGTCGAGCATCGTTTGGGTGTCTCATAACTTTGTGACAGTGGATGCTGTATTTTAATTGTATTTTTTTTGTTGTTTTTGTACTCATGTGTTCCTAAGTGTTACTACTAACATGGTTTTTAAGTTATTTTTTGATAGAACTAACACGCTATGGGCCGTCGACGCAACGATTTTTATTTTATTATAAACCTTTACAGGTACTGCACCCATATTGCGGAAATGTTCGAAACAGTTACCGCGGCCTTGGAACACAAAATTGCATTTGAAGGAACACGGGTGGGTTTTAGTCAGCAAGAGTCCGACACCCCTGCCAGGGTTGCGGAATTTTTTCGAAAGAGTCTCCGCGGCCGCTCCGCCCAAAGAAGTAATTTGATGATTTCCAATCCAAAAATAAAAAAAGTACTTTTTAGTCGGTTTTTGCGGTCGAATATTTTGAAAAAGTTTTTTTTTGTTTTTCTGTTTTTCCTTAATGTATATTAGCTACCCAACATCACCCTTAAATATGACCACGGACATCTGAAACATCCTGTGAACACAGATTTCATTCTAGGCGTAGGTACGGTTGATTAATTGATAATTTTCAACTAACACACGGGCGAAGCTGCGAGCAGTAGCTAGTTGTCCTTTAAATTAGTTTGTCTTTAAAAAACGCTAGAATATCGATTCAACTCAAGAAATAAATAGAAATTCTGATGAAAGTAAGATCATAAATAAATATAATGTTACGTAATAAAGGAGAGATTAAATTACCCGAGACCATTAAAAACAAATAATTTTAACCTAAATATAATATACTATAAGGAGCAGATAAACACACTATTACAGTGTTAGTTAACGCTAAGCAGCACTTAAATAGAAGTTAATCCGTTCTTTGCGAACTAATCTCGATAAGTTTTGTATGGTGTCGGACGTTAAAGAATAGCACCATCCCGTCACTTCCCGTGGGTGTCGTAAGAGGCGACTAGGAGACTCACCAGAGAATGGGCAGCACCATTCTCTATGCTTCTGTGCACTGCAACAGCTACACTGCGATCACCAACCGCCTGCCAAGCGTGGTGATTATGGCAAACGCCCCTTTTGGGGGAGGCCTATGTCCGGCAGTGAACGTCTTTCGGCTGATATGATAATGATGATCATGATGAATCTTGATAAAATGCGGCGCTAATGTCTGACTAATTCCTCAATAATTGATCGAGCTTAAGATTACACAAGCTGGTGCTCGCCTCTTCGTCTGCGTCTATTAACAATTTCTTGGGTTTACATTTTTTTGCAGGGAACGCTATTCCTAAAAAAAATTAAATATCTTAAAAACCTCAGTTACTCTTTATAACATCACCTATCTACCAGCCAAAATCGGTCCAGCCGTTTCGGAGATTAGCCATGGAACAGACGGTCACAGAGATACAAATGAAAACTCGATTCTTTGATATAAGAAGATTCTTTGATTTTCACATGCATTTAGTTAAATGCTGTTATTTTGATATTTCAAGTAGATACTTGAATTTTATTTATCGAGTTATAAATAGTTCCCATTACAACGATGGTGCATATTAAGATTTTCTTTCAGGTCTTTGAACCATCTTGACGTTGAGAAGTATATCTTTTGTTATTTCGTCTTTCGCAACGAGATTTATTCTTCTTTTTCAACGCCTTACGACGCCATAAAAATACAAGAAAAAATTATCTAAAATTCCTCGCTATTTTTATCAACACCCCTCATATTCTTCCAATAAAATATTCATGGCTCTATCACCAAAACGGAACTTCAGATTTCCAGTAAATTTTCCACGTTATCGTTACACAGGACCAACTGTGGTATTCCAAGAAACGTGTTGGTGAAACGTGAACGCAAACCCGTAACGTGACTGCGTCTCTACGGACTGACTTTGTTTTTACCATTCATCGTTAAGCTATTAAGTTTAAACTTAATTTAAAGTATTTATGAACGGCTGTTAAGCAGTATTTTAAGTGGTCACACGTGTAAGGCTAAATTACTTAGTTTAAGATTATTAACGTCGTGGCTGTAATAGAATGAAAGAAAGAAAGAAAGACAGAAAGAAAGAAAGAAAAAAAGATGTAATCTAATATTATAAACAGAGAGTGCGAATTTTGTGACTTTACACATTATTTTGGATTGTTCTATATATTTATACATTATCCGGGGTGCGATGATGATGGTCCTGGAAAGCCTCATCTAGGGCCTATATTCCAAGATAGTTTGAAGGACCTCAACTCGGCTCCGTCGCCATGACAACGGAAAAAAAAACGAAAAAAATGTTATTCAAATATCAAACTATAACTGTTAATTGGATGGTTATTAAAGCGCTCTTCCTCTCTCCTACTTATTAAAAAATTTCCTGTGCCTGACAGGGTCCATCCTTGTGTTCAAAAGCTGTGTTTCTGTTTTAAATATTTACGTAAAATGTGCACATTATGGACATTTGAGATTTAGATGATTCGAGGTGGAGTCGAATGGACATAACTTGAAACAAATAGGTAGGGATGGACGGGTGGTAGATTATGGCTTTCTCGAAGAAATCAAAATTGAAACACTCTATTTTATATATAAATTTTCCTAACGAGAGTTTTGCTCTCAGTTCAGTTAATATGATGCCACTTAATTTCGTATTACTTACTTGCCCACTTTTTGTATCCATAGAAACTTGACTGAAGACACTTAAAAGGTCATTCACCTACAAACGTATTGCTTTGAACAGTTTGTACTCGTAATACAAAATGGTTTCACAGAAGGGAAGTTTTGTTTCAACTGTAGATAAAATAACGTTTGGAAGTCTGAAGTTTCAGTTTAATTTGTAAAAACTTTGGAAAGTACCTAACGTTACCACCTAACCTTTGAGGTTGATAATGTATCCTATTCAATAGTAGATTATGCACCGAGGGGATAAAGGAGTGTCTTATGTCACGGGCGTCATATTGAATCCCGAACGCAATGAAGGATTCGGGAGTTAACCCACGAGCTAAATTAAGGAGTTTATACAAGAATTCTGAATGCAGCGAGGGATTCAAGCTAGCCCAAGGCTCTTTTCAAGGTTCTCCACTTTTCACACCTACTGCAAGCAAATTGTGCTAAAGCCATGAAGAGAGTTGGCTGGACACCGCGAGCGGCGCTCGTCGGCCCACTGCTGTGCTGCCTACCGCCGGGCAATAATATAGTACTGGATTTGAAGCCGACGGGCGCCGCTCGTGGGCAATAATGACGTACTTAGTTAAGTTTGCATAGTATATAATTTCATGTTTTCGTGCAGGTGGTGTGAAAAATTATTAATGTCACTGGTTATTACCAAGATCTGAATCTGTTGCACGTTGACTTTGTACGCATTTTAAACTGCGCAAATCACAATTTTACAGTCCAATTTACTCCTTAAAACATCAGTTTTATCATTCTCTTATTTTAGAAGTTCCAGGGGGAGGGGGGTGAAAAATAAGAGAATGATAAAACTAAAAAACAAAAATTGTTTTGAACGAGATCTAGTTAGTAGTTGTTGTTTTGTAATTATCATTCCATAAGTCCCATAGTACTGTTTGCGTGTGATATTATTATTAACGTGTCGGTTAATTCGTTCGTCCACGTGAGAGACATGTATCTGTTTCCAAATAATGTTCTCTACTGAACGTATCCACAGAGCAAATAAATATTGGTAACAAGCGCGTTAAATGAAAACACGATTTCCGACATTTCTTTACAATTTTTGTTGCTGACACAAGGTAATTTAAGAACAGCACCATCCCATCACTTCCCGTGGGTGTCGTAAGAGACGACTAAGGAACTCATCAGTGAATGGGCAGCAAAATTCTCTGTAGTTCTGTGCATTGCAACAGCTACACTGCGATCGCCAACCCGCCTGCCTAGCGTGGTGATTATGGCAAACCCGGTGGAAGATCTGGTGAACCCAAATAGCACACACATGATAACACAAAAGTTGACAATTTTAGACGCACCTTTAGAATATACTGTTTGAACAATTTATGTCGCCTTGAAACAATAATATGAACTACCTCTTTGGTCTCGTGCTCAGCGTGGGGTGCTGCTTGCGATTCCCAGGTCGGGCTAAAAATGTTATTCGGTTTTGGCGAATCTAAAGGGAAAGACATAGTTCACTTGTGTTTGAGCACACCCTTAATGTGCACTCTATCTCCTGCGTAGTTGACTATGGTCTCCATTGAGATTGGCCACATTGGTCGAAATTCTCTCTGGAGGATTGTTTTAATGACCTCCGTTCTATTTTTTTTTCTTTTCATCTGTCACACTTTCCATGTTTCTTTGATTTTTCTTGGCTTGGTCAGACTGAAACTTTACTCTCTTTAACGTATAAAGTTATAGTTTTAGTTAGGTTCATTAATGTGTATAAGTTTACTAGTGGCTCGCCCCGGCTTCGCCCGGAAGTATATTTTTTTTTTGCTTATAACCTTCTCCTGACAATAACTAACACAACAAAAAAGAATTAGCGCAATTGGTCCAGCCGTTCATGCGTGATGCCGTGACCAAGGGAAACAGGGATTCATTTTTATATGAATAATATATAGATAGATTATTGTTTAAGATAAGTTTGTTTATTTTATCTGTTGGCCCCAGTTGCCAGATAATAAAATGATTATTATTATTGATTAACTATACGTAATATAGACACAGTTAAAGGCTGTTTGTTCAATGTTGATAATGACAGTCTATGCGGTAGGCCTATGTATATTTAAAAGGTCATGTATTCCGGGTGAAATCATACGCCTGCGGTGACACTTGACATGCCCCGATAAACAAGTGGCATGTACTAAACGCGTGGGATTTATGTGTATATGTAGATAGTAATGGCCATTATCGTATGGTTATGACATGTTCTACAATTAACGTGATTGTTGTGTAATTATCATCATCATCATCATATCAGCCGAAAGACGTCCACTGCTGGACGTAGGCCTCCCCAAAAGGGGCGTTTGCCATAATCGTCTCGCTTGGCAGGCCGGTTGGCGATCGCAGTGAAGCTGTTGCAATGCACAGAGAATGCTGCTACCCATTCTCTAGTGAGTCCCTTAGTCGCCTCTTACGACAGCCACGTGAAGACAAGTGATGGGATGGTGCTATTCTTTTACGTCCGACACCATACAGGACAATTATTATGTAAGATAGTAGCATAGTCAGCGTTTAATGTCACTACTGCTGAGACACAAGCCTACTCTTGTACGTGGAACTGATGAATAAGGCTACGGATGGCCAATGGAATTCCTCAATGATATTGTTCACATGTATCTTAGTATGTAAGGTATCTCGATTATGATTAAAATAAAAGGTTCCGATGATAGGAGGAGCTTCTGGCTAAAAAGTAACACCTGTACCTATCAACCTTCGAGGTTAAGCTACGTTTACCGAGCTCAAGCGCGGGATGGGTTACCATTGATTAAGTACCGAGTTTCCTCCGTACTTCGGAAAACACGTTAAGCTGTTGGTCATGGCTGTCATTTGAAAATCTTTAACAGTTGTTACGGGTAGTCAGAATCCAGAAAATCCGCCCGTTTTCCCAAGGGGAATCGTATTATCCAGTTACTGGGTTGTGGTCACATAGGCAGTCGATCCATGCAAAATACTGGTATTCAGCTGCATCCTTTTAAACTGGAAGCCTTGGGGTCGACTTCCGGTCTCAACGGTGCAATATTTTAAAGGCTGGGCAGTTTGTGGTCAAAATTTTTTTTAAACCATTGCCCCACACTAGGAATTTCTCCTGTATCGTGGGTGCGTTTACAAGCATACAAAGTCACAAACACAAACAGCCAGACCCGGCCATAAAAATATTTGTTCCGTGCGGGAATTGAACCCGTGACACGCAGCGCGGCAGTCAATCGCTCAACCACTGCGCCAACCGTGCCGTCAAACCGTTTGTTCTGATGATAGCCGTGTATACTCATCTATTTTTAGATGAACTTATTAGTTTGTGCAAGCAATTATGTTAATCTCAATGTTTAGTGAAGGCTTGTAAATTTAATATTATGACCTATTGAGTCGGACGGTTTGCGAAATTCGATCTGTTTTGCCTTTTTCCAACTATGCTATGCTTCCAGTCTTACGGGATCCAGTATTTTACATGTAGCGTAACAAGAGTTATCGTGTAACTATATTATGTATATATATATGTTTATTTCATTTTCTTAACGTATAAATTTACATTTTTAAATATTTCTTTTATAAAACAGTTGTAACAAAAAAAAAAAAAACATTTAAATATATAAAAAATAGTAGTCCGCCGGTGTCGGGAGCAGGGTCCAAGCTACCGGTGGTTAGGGCTCCAGAGAAAGGAACCTCCTCACAATACGAGCCGTATCGAGAAGTATTGCCTTCTGTATCAGACCTTTTACCCAACCGCGCAACGACAGCTTCGACAGATGGTCGTCGAAGCTTTTGGACAACAGGCCATTGGCCGTAACGACAATCGGCACAATGACAGCCGAGTCCACATTCCACATGTCGACAACCTCGTGTGCTAAGTCGAGGTACTTGATTTGTTTATTATTATTATATTCATGAGGAATGCTATACTGGATCGGGGCATTCCAACTAGAACGGGAAAACACGAGATTTGCGCATACGAAGTCGCAGGCAAAAGCTAGTATTACCTAATAAAGCTGAAGAGTTTAATTATTTATTTGAACGCGCTAATCTCTGGAAGTACCAGTTGGATTTGGAAAATTATTTTTGCAAATGATAGCCACATTCATGAGGAAGGCTATATAGAGTAACGGGAAAAAATGGGATATGGGTGTACGAAGTCGAGGGCAATTGCTAGTCTCCATCTGGCTGGGTAGGTCAATAACTATTGTAACTTGGAACAGTCATCGATAGAACATCCTCTGGGCGACAGCTCAGCCATTCGAAATAACATGGTAAATGCATACAGTAATCTGATTGTAGCGTTCCTTCGGGCGGTGGACCGATAGAACTGGTGGCTATGGGTATTTCCAATCCCCGATCTGATTGTATTTACCATCTATATTGCCCTGCATGTGGCGTCCAGCTGCGGGATTCAATTTCAATCTATTATCAGATGCACGAACAATCTAAATGTAGTGTAGGATTTTATTCCGGTAAAGTTATTTCCTATTTCCAGTCTAATAAACACGGAACGATTGTCGAGTGTATGCGGAAAGGCTTTTAAATCAGTTTTTCAATTGGTTTCAATGTAGGTATCTTTAGATAAGAATAGATGGTTAGGTACTTTAAGTTGGAAGTAAGGCGCAATCTTGCTCTGGTGAAATATGTTTTTATGTTGTTTCGTGGGATGCTAAACAATCCACAAATTTTGGAATCGTTAGGATTACTCGTTCCAAACAGTAGGCTGCGGTTATCAAAGGACACAGCGATCCCGAGGCAACGATGCAGCGGACGAACTCGCCAGAAGGGGGTCGAGTAAGACAACGATAGGACCTGAACCTATCGTACTTACCTCCTTAAAGATATCTATAGATAGCGTGATAATTATATTTTTAAGGCTTTGTTTCTTTAAAGGCTAGTTTCATGCAAAACTTATTATAAAAATGGGAACAAAACGCGTCAAAAAAAAAAAAAATTATTTAAAATCTTTAAATGACCATAACTTTTTTTTCCCGCTACCAATTTTAATTAAACTAAATATACGAATACTAAATATTGCTTAAAACTAAGTTTAATCTAACTACTTAATACAACTCAGATAACTTATTTGATGATTTCCCATTCTAACAAAAATAAAAACCCATAGGAACATACATATCTCTGGATAAATAGCCTATGTGCTACTACTCTTTCATTTATCTTTGTGCCTAATTTGCCACAGACGACTTTTGGATTCAAAAGTCGTCTGTGACGTCAAAAGTCGTCTGTGACGTCATAAATCATTCCTTAATAAAATTCAATTATTTCGAAGAAATGTCCACTGATTGATTCCTTATGAAACAAACTCAACAACCCCAAACATCAATTCCCAGTAAAGATTGAAGACACAAGAACCCTTTAATCTTCCGCCCTATACTTGGTCCTATTGGTTTTGTTTTATAAAGTGTCTTTTGACTTTCTGGTCACGTCCTAACATGTAGGAAATTCAATTTATAAGATCTTCGGGAAGAGTTTCAAAGTCTAAGCGGCCAATCGTTGTCTGAATTAATATCGTGTGACACTTTGTCAGTCAAGAATGTGTAAAAACCTGTACTTGATACTAAAAGCAGTATTGGAATTAGGCACTGAAACACTAAATCACTTCTTATCATATAAACTAGCTGACCCACGCAACCTCGTCTGCGTCAGATTTTTCATTAATGCGTGCTCCTTTTGGTCGTAGCGTGATGTTATAGGCCATAGCCTTCCTCTATAAGTGGGCTATCCAACACTAAATAATATTTTAATTCGAACCAGTAGTTCCTGCGTTCAACCAACCAAGCAAACAAACTTTTCAGCTTTATAATATTATTATTAGATACTAGCTGATTCCCACGACATTTTTTCCCGTTCCCGTAGGAATCCCGTCCCCATATAGCCTACAGTCTTCTCCATGAATGTGGCTATCATATACAAAAAGAATTTTCCAATTCCGACTGGTAGTTTCAGAGATTAGCGCGTTCAAACAAACAAACTCTTCAGCTTTATTATATTTGATAAGTATAGTACAAATGCGAAAGTAACTCTGCCTGCCTGAATTCATCATCATCATATCAGTTGAAATCGATTCACTGCTGGATATAGGCGTCCTCCAAATGGGATAATCTCCATAATGCCATAATCGCCACGCTTGGAAGGCGAGTTGGCGATCGCAGTGTAGCTGTTGCAATGTACAGAGACAGGGTCCCGCGCCTAACGGCGGCCGGAAATCGCCACGCGACGCCCGACGCGTTTTCTCCTGTAGCGGCGGTTGGGGCAAGGCCTTGCCTTTCCCTCGCACGACCCGCCTCCTCCTTTGCTAGCATTACTGCTTCAGAGTATGTTGCCTTGGCACTGTTTTCAACTTTAACGCGGGCGAAGACGATGGTAGAAGCTTGTAGTCTTGTAACTCGAGCCTCTTACTGTCTCACTGTTATTTTTTAAACAAATAAATAGGGATAATAAAGTTAGGAGCATCTATTGCCATGGTATTCACCAAAATTCGAAAGTACGATGAAAATTAAGCATTTATTGTACCTTTCCTACTTTGCCTTTGGCTGTTGTTAGGGTTCCGTTCCTCAAAAAGAAAAACGGAACCCTTACAGGATCTCTTTGTTCTCCGTCGGTCGGTCTGTCTTGACCCTTTTTCTCAGAAATACGTTGAGGTATCATTATGAAATGAATATCAAATATCTACGTAGGGTTAGGGCACCTTGGAGCTCTGAAAAAATCACGCTGCTAAGTTAGGGCCTTATCACACTGGCGATTTGCAAGCGAGTCCAAATCGAGGCGAATGCGCAGCGAGCTCGCCGCGAATAGAGCCGTCGACGCCATTTTGTTCGGCTTCGCGCGCGCCGCGTCTTCGTAGCGTGTTCGTTGCGAACTAGCTGCGAGCTCGTTTTGCACTCGCACCGCTTTGAACTCGCTCAAAAATCGCTAGTGTGATATCTGCCTTAACGCAATAAAAAATTTGACAATTTATGCATCATTTTTAGTGACACACTTTGAAAATTACAAGTACTTTCCGTTGACCTAGAATCATGAAATTTGGCACATAGCAAGGTCTTGCAGCACAAGTAAAGTGAAAACTGTGAAAATGTTGTTTTAATACATAAATAAAACACTTTTTGCAGTTGCAGTTGAGTAAATGGCCGTTACGTACATATCTGTTAGGAGAACAATTTTTTCAACTGAAAAGTTAAGTTTGTCCTTTAATCCTAACTACTTATCTTTTTGTCAGAGGAATGAGAGTGCTTTCATAGTTTATACACTTCAGTAGGTAATGTCAAGCTAGGTACCTACTCGAAATAAAACGAGACTCAATTCCCTCAGTAACTCAGTAACAAACGAGTTTGTACGGGAACCTGGGTGCGCGAGACAGACTCGCACTTGACCATTGAAATAAACTAAGGGCAATTCAGACCGCCCAGGTCAGGCAAATTTTATTTCTAAATACCTATTTAATATAACCGACAGGTGACAATCTGACAATCCGGTATGAATATTGTAATTATGATCAAATTTCATATTTTGACTGGCCTGTTGGTCGAGTGGTTAGTGACCCTGACTGCTAAACCGGAGGTCGTGGGTTCGATTCCCACCCACTCCACCCAGGACAAATCTTTGTGTGATGAGCATGATCATTTGTTTTGTGTATGGGTGTAATTTGTCTATAATATGTACTGTATTTAGAAATATATAAGTATGTTTATCAGTTATCTGGTTGCCATAGCAGTGAGTTGTACCAAGATATTATTATTATTATTGTCCCAAGATATTACTAAATGTTACCTATTTTATGAAATATTCATTATCCTCCTAAGATAGGGCAACGAGGATAAAAGGACAAATAAACACCATTAAATTTATCTAATTCTATTTTTGAATAATTATGTGTTTTTTCCAGAGTCACCCACAGGAATTCCGTTTATCAGAGAGCATGTACTCCTAACAATGTTATATTGCTATTTATCAGGTTTAAGTGAAAAAAGCTCGATGTTTTTGTATTCCACGAGCGGTCGCCACGGGTGGACGCATAATCTACCACTGCTGAAATAAACGTCGTCTCTGCTGAAATAATTAAGAAGTATAAAATGTTTAGGAAGCTGTGTGTGTTGGCGTTGTTCGTACTATGCGTGAGGCCGGGTCACTCCTTCTCCTGGGGTATGTACCTACAAGATTTATGAAGTGAAAACTTCTTTAGGCGCGTTGAGCACTCTTGGGTGAACAAAAATCATTGAACTCGCGTCATCGTCACCGAAGGCTTTAGCTCCCCAAAGACTACCCCGCATGTTTTTTTGGGGTATCGTACCTATCTGCCCAAAACCGTATCACACAGGAAGCATAGAAATAAATTAATTGTACGTTCGGGAAAAATAGGAAACGCTATCACGGACAAAAGAACAATCGCTTGGAGGTTATTGTAGATGATATTATTCATCTGAAAAGAAGCTTGAATATTATATGTATATATAATTAATTTAGAGTTTTTTTCGAAGAGGAAAGGGTACTGTGTACATTGAAGTGGAAAACAGCAAATAAATAGTTTCGCAAACAGCTTGTAAAAGTGTTATTTTCATGTTTCAGACATCGTCGTGGCCAGAGCTAATCGACTCGAATTTTATAATGAAGGAGCACTAATGTACTCGACCGTCGCAACAGATGTCAGTATCGAATGGATAACTTACGACCCGGTACACAACAGAGTCCTCTTTGCCGAAAAATACAAAATGAACGACTCTGCTTCTAGTTTTGACATAGCAACAAAAAAAATACAATCTTTAATCAAGCAAGAACCAACTCGATACATATCGAGGCTCGCTTATGACCCAGCCACAGAATTACTTTACGGGACTGTTAGAAAAAGTATTTACTCCTTTTCGATAAAGCCTGGTTCTAGCAACATAGTAAAAGGAGATCTTGTGCTAAACTTAAAAAAGGAAAGTTGGCCACGTGATGTGGCTGTGGACAGCTGTGGAGGGTACGTCCCTGATGATCAGAGATCGGATAAGTTAGACAATATTTGCCTAATATTCGTGGAAGTAAGTAATATAGAGTTGATAATGCCTCCTGTCAAATCCCGGAATCATAATAATTAAAACCCGGGATTATAAAATCAAGAACTGGACTTTGAGTATAGTTACGAATTATTGATTTAAAGAATCAAAAGAAGAAAGAGTTTGACAGTTTTAGTTGGTACGGAACTCTAAAAACATAGTGAGATTTTTCAATATAATAATTTTGTTCAAATGTATTCAAAGCGCTATAAGTAATTTGTAATTTCTTAAATCCCGGGATACAATCGACATGTTTATGATTCCGGGATTTTAGAGGAGGTATTATTAACTTTATGTTACTTACTTCCACGAACATTAGGTAAATATAGTCTACCTATTCCGATCTCTGCTGATAATCCATGATTATAATCTTATGTCATCTATATAATTTATTATTATTATAATTACCTNCCATGATTATAATCTTATGTCATCTATATAATTTATTATTATTATAATTACCTTTATATTAATTAAAATATTCGTAAATGTCGGAAATAATCCCAGAAGAATATTCTTTTGGGATTATTTCCGACATTTAGGCGAGCGAACTCGCTGTCAAAAGTTAATTTTTCTGAGAGTATATACTCCTAATTTCTTCAAGACCTTTTTTTTTAGCCGTTCTGGCGTGATGGAGTAAAAACATCCACCCAAACGTTCTCATTTGTACATAGTATTCGTAAGATTTTTCAAGGTTCTTGATTTGAAACAAATAATTACATGTATTTAGGGCGTGTGAGTGGGATAAATTACGGAAGTTTTCAAATTACAGGTATATTTATTGGACCACATTCAATGAAAGTAACATAATAGAGAGGGTTCGGTTTGATGGTACCGAGAGAGAAGTTATAATAGGCAGTAGTAATATGAGAAGACAAGGTTTGACCATCGACGAACAGACACAGAAAATGTATTGGATTGAAACAGAAGAAGATGTCTATGATCAATTTTTTTTTGAAAGTGCAGACTTGAATGGAAGTAACAGAAGAACAATATACAGTGAAAGAGAAGCACAGAAAACGCCAGAACGTTTGACTGTTTCAAAAGATTTGATATCCTGGGGGGACAGCATGATGACATTCTTTTGGCAAATACCGAAGAATCCAATCCAAAACACAAATGTGAATCCTAAACAAATATCAATGACATCATTTCCCTATGGTTCAGGAACATGGCCTTACGGTTCTGCAGATATAGCCGCCAACTATAATAACATTGGAGATAATTGCAAAACACTAAAGACTACGCCAACAAATCACTGCGGCTCCCTCAACGATTCTACATATGAAAGTCTATTTTGTCTCCATGGCAAAAAAGTTAGCGGAGAGGCTCGTTGT
>NDFZ01004568.1:0-36557 GCA_002192655.3 Mamestra configurata
TGGTTTGCCTACCCCCCTACTTGCGCCTACGTACGAATCGACGTCAGGGCATCGTGCACAGACTCAAAATCTACCGCTTTTGCTCGCGGCTGCACACATATTAACATAGATTTTCTTAAAAATAAGACCTGTAAACGCCTCCAAAAGCCTATTTAATTTATCTCTGTAACAAAATTCATCGAAATTGGTTCAGCCATTGAGGCGTGAAAGCATAACAACCAAATAAAGTCACTTTCGCATTTATAATATTTTTTCAGAAGCTCCCAGTTTCTAAATTAAATGTTCTTCCTTCCACAGTTAAACCCCCACGTGAACGACTTCCAACGTCGATACGTCAGCGAGGTCAGACGCTGCAGTGAAATGGAACGCAAGCTGCGATGGGTGGCCGGTGAGCTGCCTGAACCACCTCCCCCGCCGAAACCTGACCGATGCAGTTTGAGCCCCAGGGAGATCAACATATTAGAGGTAGGATAAGGAAGTACTGCACTGACAGAAAACGCAAAGCCTAAACCACTTGCTCTATCTTTCTCTCTCTATCTCTTTCTCTTTCTCTCTTTCTGTTCGGTTCTTCATGTCTGAAGATCGTGGTCATGGTGGGATGTAATTCTGGAATGGACAAATTGTCTCCATTGGCTTTTATCCCTGGTAATACACTTCTCATCAAAAAAATCGAAACACTTTCGTTTTTATTGTTTTTGTCCTAATTTTTTACAAAAGAGAATTAATTCCATGAAAAAAAAAACATTATTGTGTAGCTGGCAGTTTGGTCATTACAGTAAGAAGAAAAAAATCAAAATTCGAAATTAGAATTTCATTTGTTTATCCTATAAATGAAATTAATCACTGTTTTGAGACAAATGTGTATTTAGGGTTGGAGTACGTTTCTCGTTTAAAAACTAAAATTAGCGCTTGTCTTTAAACTTTTTGTTTCTTATTTCATTTACTGTGACTTTGGGACGTCTGAAAAAACTTTTTTTTCTAAAACATATGGATACTTCGCCCGCAGAAGCCGCCCAAGTGGTGGCATTGCTGGATTCTGGACTTAGTCAGCGTGTTGTGGCTGCAAGATTGCATCTAAGCTTATCATCTGTTCATAGAGTCTACAAACGCTATCGGGAGACTGGTTCGTTCACGCGCCGTTCAGGATCTGGCAGGAATCGGGTCACTTCTGAGCGAGATGATCGATTTATTGTAACAACCTCTTTACGAAATCGACGCCTTAACGCTTTTCAACTGCAGCAGCAGCTTCGCGTTGTACGAAGAGTAGCTGTAAGTGACTCTACAATAAGAAGAAGGTTGAAGGAACGCGGATTGGCACCGCATAAGCCAGCGAATGGGCCGAAATTAACTGCAGACCATCGAAGAGCGCGCCTTAACTTTGCACGCGAGCACCTAACTTGGTCATACCTTCAGTGGAGCAAAGTACTGTTTTCTGATGAGTGTAAAATTATGCTGTATGGTAACGACGGAAGGAACAAGGTCTACAGAAGAGATGGAGAACGCTTTGCACAATGCTGCATTGAAGAAAAGGTCAGCTATGGTGGCGGTTCGTGGACGGTTTGGGGAGGAATCAGCGCCGACGGTAAGACAGAACTTGCCTTTGTATCTGGGCCACGGCTGCCTGCACTAAACTCTCATCGGTACATCGAACAGTGTCTTGAACCTCATGTGATGCCCTATGCACATTTTATTGGCAACGACTTCATATTCATGCACGACAATGCTAGAGCTCACACCGCGGGCGTCGTACGAGATTATCTTACCGAAGTCGGTATCTCCATTATGGTATGGCCAGCAAGAAGCCCGGACATGAATCCCATTGAACATCTATGGGATGAATTAAAGAGACGAATTCGAGCAAGAGATCCAGCCCCAGAAACACTTAGCCAGCTGCAAAATGCAATCCAAGAGGAATGGGATAATATACCACAACATGTGATCGTGACTCTCATCCGATCGATGAAGAACCGTATGGAAGCAGTAATAAGAGCTCGCGGAGGGAATACAAGTTATTAAATAAACGTTTCTTACATTTTTTTTCATTTACGCGTGTTGTTTTACCCATTTCCTTCATATTCCATACAGGGTAAAAATTACTCATTATACAAAATACGAAACCTATGAAGACTTAATTTGAATTTAGAACATTAACATTAGGATTTAAAAACCTCATACTACTCACTATTAAATGACATTTTACATTTATTCCTAAATATACACATTTTTCTGATAATCCTTATCAAATCATAAACTGCGAGGTGTTTCGATTTTTTTGATGAGAAGTGTATTAGCGACTGTGTAATTTTCGACTTGCTTTAAAACATGAAATTCACAACATTTCCTCCTCAAGGTTAAAAATGACAAACTTACAACTGCCATAATGAATAAATACCAGAATTCATCTTTGGGTGGTCGCTTAGTCTTTGACCAAGTCTCGTCAAAGATAGTAATACCAAATCATAATCTGGTTGTGTGGTTACTGGAGACGTAACGTCAGTAAGCAAACGGAGGTGAAAAATATTTTTTTTCCTACTCCTTCACTTTGCTTTTCTGATTAATTTCGTTGCGGGATCCAAGACAGTTAAATCGTTTCTCCGGGATGCGTCGAGCTTCATTGACTCGGTGTTTTTTCTGGTGGTCGCCACTGTTTCTGCACTGATTCTGGCTTTCAGGACTTGCAGTAGTTGGGAATGTGTGGCGGGCTTGCCCAAAAGCAAACAATCTAGACAGCTACTCCTTGTAAAATACTGGTATTCAGCTACATCCATTGAAACTGGAAGCCGACCCCAAGATAGTTCAGTAAAGGTTAGGCAGATGGTCTTGGTCATGATAAGTAAACAAACGTTTCTAAAAAGCTGAGTTTTATCATCATGACTAAACAAAAATCTATTGAGATATAGAGGTACTTTATTTACACGTAATGTATGCAATGTTACAGCGGATATACTATGTCTTCAGTTTTCACAGTTCATAAATAGCACACCAAGAAAAATAAAGGAATGCAATCTGCATTTCAACTTCCGTGGATCAAAGAAATGTTTTGTTCTTATTTCAATTTCAGTTGTGAAGCTCATAGTAACATCATAATGATGTAGTATATTAACTATGGCTCTATATCTTAGTAATAAATCTATATCTTATTAATAGTAATAGTATTTTACTATTTCCCATAGTAATCATAGGACTCCAACTGGAACTATTTGTTTATCTTGGGGACTTCCCCAGAATAATGACGTGGGTCAGCTAAAAATAACTGACACAAATAAACAACATTTTAGATGATTTGACGATCTTATTTAAGCGCTTAGAACCAATTTCTTAATCTTCAGACATCTTTTATTTATGAATATAAATTGCAGTTACAACCTTTGTTTTAAAAAATATGTCAATTCATTCTTCAGACAAATATTACAAGACTATTGAGAAATCCGTCCCAGAGATAAAATAAATAAACAGATATCGTCGGAGACATTGTGACTTCCAGCTTCCAGCAACAGCTCCCAGGACCTGCACAGTGATTTGCTGTCTACTTCTTCTAACAGAAAAGAGTCCTTAGTCCCAACAGTACAACATCACTGGCTTATAACGTAAAATAGTTTACTCACTATTTGCCGATACGTTCCGCCTTTAATAAATTAAGACGACGACAGACATACGAAGAAGGATTGTTGATAGCTTCCAAGAGAAGAATACTAAATAACTACTGAAAAAAAACATGCCAGTGTCATTAAGAGCAAGATTAATAGTGATGTACGACGTAAGAACAACACTATTAATCCAGCTTACGCACACTAGCATCTGTTTAATAATTATTACCAGACCAGACACCATAATACTACTACTATAAATACGATGTTCAGATGTATGTTTGTTACTCAATAGCGCCGTAACGGCTGCACAGATTTGCATGAAATTTAGTACAGAGGTGGTATGTTGAAAGTTTTCGGCTTGTGTAACAAAACACTAAGAAATTGATGGGTTTGTGGGTGGAATCAATACAGTGGTTGGGCGTGTGTTTCCTGTAAAATGGGTCATCGCTTCGACTCATACATGAACTGTTCTTATTCTTAGTTTGCTCATTCGTGATAAATGAGGAATTCCATGTGGTTTTTCAATCCATCAAATTCCGTAAAATCATTTCTCTGAGGAAAAGGATATTAAAAACAAGAAAGGATGCTATGCAATAATGATGCAAAAGTAGGGTTCCAAGAAGATGCATCATCATCATCAGCATTTCAGCCTAAAGGCGTCCACTGCTGGACATAGGCCTCCTCCAAGTGTCGCCACATCGACCGGTCCTATGCATCTCGCATCCAGCGGATTCCCGCAGCTTACACCAGGTCATCGGTCCACCTTGTGGGAGGCCTTCCTAAGCTGCGTCTACCGATACTCGGTCAACATTCCTCTATACCTTTCAACCCCATCGACTATCTGTTCTGCGAGCTATGTGCCCTGCTCACTGCCAATTAGGTACCGCGATTGTTCTGGCTATGTTAGTAACCTCTGTTCTCCTGCGGATACCTTCATTTCTGATTCGATCACCCAAAGAAGTTCATCAAAATTTGTATCGTTATATCTGTCAACATTTTCGTTTCCCACTTCCAAACGGTCAACCACATCTATTTAAAATAATTACTTTATAGTCACCAAACGTAACAAAATTGTCTCCACACTAAATTACTAAATAACTTTAATCCACACACATCTGTGAAACAATTATTAGCGGCAAGGTTACACCAATTAGATCCCTCAGCGCCGGCGCAGGCGCAGGATATACTCGTATATGTAGCTGTGGATCACAGGACCGAGTTATTGTTATTTATGAGTAGCCATGACATCACGTTAGCGTTGTCTGAGGATGTCGCAATAGGCGGGTAATGGTGGGTCCACATGGTAAATTTCTATACAACCTGTAACAGAATAAACAGAATTCCTGAAGAGTTCGTCTACCTAGTGTCTATTAATTTCATTTAATTTGATTTACAGATTGAATATTTTATTTTCTGTGTCATTTATTGTAAAATACTTTGCATACTACTGTATAAATCCAAGTTTTTAAAAAGATGTGTTGCTGGGGAGTTTGTTGCGCCACTTCTTCTTCCCAGCTATAACACTAGGAAGTGGTGACGGGCGGGCGTTTTGGGGGACTGTCTTTATGTAGAACTTTGACGTTCAAAAAGTGCTGGCACTCAGCCTAATTTGAATAAATTATTTTTGACTTTGATTTTGTTAATGATGAACAACTATTAAAATATTCGACTGAATCCTGCATTTTTGTGCGCATAACTCGACAAAATATAGTAAACAGCTGTTTTTCTTTTCTTTTCTAGATTTCGGTATTGGTCCCATGGTAAAACTAGTTCATAATCCTTCTTCTTCTTTCCGAGTCGATGATGACCCTTTAACATCTTGGGTGTGATGAGTACCATGACCCCTTTTCAGGTATTGCCCTTATTCTGTAACAAGTTGTAGATTTTTTTCTGTGCAACAAGACAATGCAGACAAATGCCGGTGTGATAGAATTTTTGTGTACGAGTTTATGGTCAAAAGTCTGTATCGTGTGGACCCACTATAAGGTTTGGATGAATGGCAGAATCTGTGTGGTAATGGCTTTATGATGTGTGTCAAAATGGTTTTTAGATTTGCTGGTTTACGGCGGTGGTCAAAATACTCGTATTTGCTCCATATTTTCCAATTTAATCAAAAGTAATCTAATAAAATTAATAAAAATTTAATATACCTACGTGAAGTGTTACGTGTGGGTTGCCATGCCATCACGTCGGATGGATGGATGGCAGGATCTGTGTGGTAATGGCTTCATCATGTGTGTGAAGGAGTGAAAATGTGGCGAGCTGAGCTCACAGCATTTTCACTCCTTTTTGTCAGGACCAGCAGTGTGTATCTCATCGTGCTAGCTTAGGCGAAAAGTGAACCTGAAGTGAGCTTTCAAACCATACAAACAAGATGGAATGAAATGAGAAATGAAATTTGAAGGAACACGGCCATCCGTGTTCCTTCAAATTTGCGTTCCAGGGCCGCGGAAGGGAGTCTGACACCCCCTTCCGCTCAGCCCAGGGCGGGAGGCGTAATTTGAATTATGATCCAAAAAAAAATGTGTCGATACGATTTTAAAATTCCTTGGTGCTTGTGTTGGTCGTTATACTCATATATTTCTACATATTTTCCTTTTAAATTAAAATTAGTCTATAAACATTTATGAAAATATATGTAGATACATGACATTAAATGAGTGTTTTATATATTGTCAGGAGGATCTCCTTGGCTCCAGGTCTCTGGCAGACAAGGTAGCCCTTTGGAAGCGTCTGGCAAAAAGTAAAAGAGAATTTGAATTAGGAATATGAAAATATGTTTTGGGACTCCGGTACCAACGTTCGTTGAAGGCAGAAGCCAAATGTATTATGAAGTTCAAACCTCAAACATAGTTTTATTTATAATAATAATATTAAGTAGCTTTAGCGTGAGTCCGCTAGTGTTACAATATATACTACTTATGAGTCGCCCTGATATCACGTTAGCTAGAGTAGTGTAAGGATGGCGTAATTTATTTTATTTTATTTATTTTACAAGTTTCCACATGTAGGTATCACTTGAAACAGAAATTTGACAAAAAAAAAGAAAACTATACATATAACACAAAACAGAAAAAAAAACAAATTTATAAAAGCGTGTAAATAACTATTTACGCTCGAAGAAGCTACTACTTAAAATTTTCTTCAAATTAGCCACGCTAGTATTGAAAATGTCGATATCAGCTTCCCGGCAGGTTGCATTGTACATACGAATCGCTCTTACCATGTACGAGTTCCGTCTGTAAGGATGGATGGATGCTAGGATAAATGGATGGTTGATACTTTTAAATCTACCCTGACAATCTTTCACATTTATAATATTAGTTGGAAGAAGGATAGACAGTAGGAAATACCTTAAACATCTGGAAATGGGTGACAAATTAGCGAAAAATTGTAGCGCCAAATGTGATGAACAATAAAATGCAGACATAATAGGAAGAAGTAGCACACAATCATAAGTCGAATTGTCTTGAATATAAAAGGTAATTCGTTCACCGATCAATGCATCGCAATAACGTCAAGTGATCATTAATATCAAGACTTTACTATTTGCTACGAGTTCCATGAAATTCACGTGTGCGGCCATTACAATTTAATGGCCTCTACAAATGTGCCAACAGTTATCGGCATTATATTCCACGGAACCATTTTATTTTACAACTAATTCTGAAAGCAGATGGAAACGTTCTGATTTCCATTAATTTCTAACTGTACCTTGAGTCTCTAGGAAGCGAAGATGATCATTTACTCATCAAAAACCTATTTTTAAGCCCCGACTAAAAAGAGGGGTGTCATAAGTTTGACGTGTGTATCTGCGTGTATGTGTATCTGTGAGTCTGTCTGTCTCGTTGTAACTCCTAAACGGATGAAACGATTTTGATTTAGTTTTATAGGCAAAGAACAGGCTGAAAAATTTGATTTTCGTGTTCTGTGCTTTCTGCTGGAAAATAAGAACGATTAATATTGTTACTAGTGCTCGCGAAAAAGACAAAATTCAAACACTCCTCTCCACAAGATCCACATAAAACATGCAAGCAATATGCTTAAAATAAGCTAGATGTTAATAGAAAACAATACTGTCAATCATCAAGCCCAGCGTTTTTGCATCGCTTTCCCAAACTGCATAATCAGTTTGTAACTAGACTATTTCATGTTCCAGGAAAGGATCGACTTCATCGAAGGAGAAATCCAAGAGATAACACGCAACGCCAGGAACCTGAAGAGCGACTACCTCTCCCTCATAGAGCTCAAGACACTCATAGAGAAGATGCAGACCTTCTTCCAAGATCACAGTCAACAGCGGAAGATATCCGCATCAGTACAGATATACAACAACGATGCGGTGCTGGGTCACCTTGGCTTCATCGCAGGAGTGGTGACGACGGCCAGGATACCAGCGTTTGAGAAGATGCTGTGGAGAATATCGCATGGGAACATCTTCTTTAAGCAAGCGCAGATTGATGAGCCTTTGAAGGATCCTGTGACGGTAAGGCATCTCTTTTCTTCTTGTGCAAATCACTAACCATCCTTAACGTTAGGTTATAGACTCTGCCTGTAACTATCCAGGGTGCTGTTCGATGTACAGTCAACAAATCTATTTGATATGCAGGCAGCTAACTTGCAACTACTTTTAAACATTGTTATGAGAGTCCTGAGTAGACAATTATTGTACACCACACTCGTAAGTATGTCATAAGCCGTGATCGGATAATCGGGCGTTAATATACCTAAACCTTACTTTTATTCCCACGAAAGTATAATACGGACATGGTTTTTAGAATCTCGGATCCCGGAATCGTTCGAAATTCCTGAGATTGCTAAAAATGCCCGAATATGAAATATAGTTATAACTCGTTGTGAACTCTCATTATAATTTTTATAGGTATTCCATTTGTTTTGAATAGAATACAGATACTAAATCAAAATCACCACTGTTAAAATTTCATTAAGTTTGTTATAGTTGTTTTTACAAAATTGTTCACTCCCGGAACCCGGGATTATTTATTTATTCAGAAAGGAATGTCCATATTATTCTTTCACGGGAAGAAGTCAAGGTATATAAGCGCTCGGTTATCCGATCACTGTTTATAAGGTTAAAAGTTATAATGCACTCATTAGAAATAAATAATATCTACTCGTTGTAAAAATGAGAAAATGGAAAGCCATATTTGGTTGTGGTTTGCTGAGCTTCTAAACTTTGGTTTCTACCTTTCGTTAATTGTCGTATTATATATAATTCATAAGTCTAATCGTTTCATTCGTTATTAGCAAGAAGCCTTTTGGGTTTTAAATTTACTGCTTTATTTAGAGCGAGATTTTTGATCCGTAGGTACCTCCATCCGTAGGTACCATCAGTTAACTAATTTTAACGATATAAGTTTCTTTAAAATGTTTTTTTCGACAAATTGTTAAAATTCGAGAAATGCATTTAAAGAATATAATATATAAAAGATCTGTTTTGGCTTCAGAAACATTTATTTTCGATGGGCTATTATGACTATTTGATTTATTTTAATTTAAAGTTCCCCATTTTCTTCTATTTACACAGCTTAAACCATGCTATTTTGTTCTAAACACATGATAATCATAAGCTGTATTGATTCTTTTCGGATTTGACGTGCTATGAAAAGGTCGGGAGTTCAAATCAAGTTCACGGCTAGCCCTCGAACTTTGTGGCAAGCCCACGCATTTAGACGTATATTTAGCTTAGCAGCCATGGCATCCGTAACCCCTTCCACATAATAATGGAACAAGTAGGTAGGTAGGTTACATGTTGTCTATTCCGAAGCTACGTCATTTTGCTGTCAAAGACGTCACAGGTATAGATGAAACAATAGACTGTTATTATAGACTTTTATTGTTTCTCTATTCCTGACGTCGGTATTATATAAAAACAGAATAAATGTTTAATTAAGTTGATATAACAATATAGGTACTAGGAAAGACAAGAATATAACCTGTTCTAGGCGATAGGTACGTTTTGTTATTTCAGGTGTTGTTAAGATTCCGAACCTACGTATTGAAAAACGGAACCCTTATTCCCTTATCACCAGTGTGACTGTCTGTCTGTCACAGCTGATTTTCTCCGAATCTACCGGACCAATTCTGATGTACAGACACCAGCACATTAAGCTACCTGAAACTGTAAAATTTTCCCAATCAACCTTGAACCGAATACTTCAGCAATAAACTTGAAAATCGATTAAAGAAATTTGACAGATTGTTGTAGATTGATGTGCTGGCGGCTGTACATACGAGAACTGCCAGAAGACACCAATGACAACAATGTGCCACTGCCATTATTATAAAGCATTATATTTATTACTTGATCCACCAATCCAAACTGAAACAACCTAGACTAAATAATATCACAAAATCGAAGGCAAAACGGGCAAAATTTATAGAGATGCCGTTAACAAAATACATTGCCTGCCAATAGCGCTGGAATAAAATAGCAAATTATTTCCGTCTATAACGATCCGCTGCGATACACCTCGGGAAACATTATGGTACTAATGGCAAGATAATCTGACGTTTTATCTTTTGTTATAGTGTTCTTAATCTCATAAATAATGGACATTGTTGCTTGAGTATTAGAAAGTCTATGAGCCGTTGTTTTGTGCGTGTTTCTTTGGCAGTTGACACTGGTTGAGACTTGAATAAGTGACCCTGTAGCCTAACCTAAGGATAACAGTTTGGATCAATGATTTCTCCGGGAGAAATACTAAGCTTATGTGAACTTCGAGTCGAAGTCGTTTATGTGTGGTCTAATCTACTGATGAATGAGTAAATAAGTAATCATGTAGCGAAGAGAATAAGTTCTGTATGATATCGGACGTACAAGAATAGCACCATCCTTCGCCTGGGTGTCGTAAGAGGCGACTAAGGAACTTAGAGAATGACCAGCAGCATTCTCTGAGCATTGCAACAGCTACACTGCGATCGCCAACCCGCCTGCCAAGCGTGGCGATTGTGGCAAAGCCCCCCCTTGGGGAAGGCCTATGTCCAGCAGTGGATGTCTTTCGGCTGGTATGATGATGAAAAAGAATTAGCCTACATTACTACAAGAATGACTAGGTATGACTTATTAGGTAGACTATTGAGTAAGACCCTTATCTTTCAAACTAGAGAAAAAATATGTATTTCTAATAATAATTAATAATAATTTATTGGACCAAAAATGTTGTACAATCAAAGACTTACGAACAACTATTATGCAACAAGAACAAATACATATTAGAGAGTAACAATCGTGTCAGTAGTATTTGCATTGAATTCTGGTACCCAAGGAAAGATTTAACTTGTGTTATGGGTACCAGGATTCTCACGCTAGTTTTTTACATCAGAAGGTCAGTAGTTGGACAAGTGATAATTTGTAAAACAACCCTTTTATGTGTGTGAGTGTGGTGCATTGTGATATTGTGAGGTTGTGTGTGAGTTGTTGCACTGAGAAGAGTTCATGTGTAGGTCGTGAATTAGAGAAATTACAACTTTAGGAGATGTTCTGGGTACGACCCCGGTCGAGCAGTGTTGGTCGAGCAGATACTGAAGGATTAAGTAATTGACGAATCAGTATTCGTCAATTACTTAAATCACCGACCACAAAAACTCGTCACTTCACGTGGATGTAAACCTAAAAACTTCCAACCATAATGGCGTTGACCTATCTAAAATCAAAATTATTCGTTTAATAACATGTATGAAGGCTTCATAAAATGTTCACTGGCCTCACGAGAACTGAACACGCGAACGACATGTTACAAAGAATAATATTCAGAGTACGTATAACATAGTTTTGGCCATGGAAAGTAATCATTAGGAAAGCTTTAATCACTGTTTTTAAAAAGATATTTGGGTATTTTACGGTTTTTTTTTACATGATATTCAGCCGGGCTATTCTAGAAAAATCTCTCCATGATACTTGAAACGGAAGGAACTTGAAATGAGCTTTCAATCCACAGCTTTAAGTGCAATGACAGCTCATATCAAACTTAGTTTTTTTTTTATTATTTAATTTTGAACTTGTCTTATAACATAATTTAAGAACTACTAACACTGTCGTTTAGGGTTTAGTTTAAGCAAAATAAACTTTGTATTATGGCGTTTTGTAGCAATTAAATACTTATTCTATCTTACTAGTTAAATATAAGTTTTCATGGCGAGATTTTAACAGAATCAACAGACGAACGCCGTAAGATTGTAAAACATCGCGTGAAATTGTAAACTATTTTTTTTTGAACAGGTAAGACACAGATATATTGGAAACAGTGGAATGTGGATGGGATTTGTTTTATTTATTTATTTATTTAAACTTTATGTACAATAGTGGTACATGGGCGGACTTAATGCATCAAGGCATTCTCTACCAGTCAACCTTCAACGAACGAAACAATATTCTCATAATACATCGAGAAATTACAATAAAGATTTATTACAATCTTACGGAGTCTGCAATTTTCATCAGACTATAGACTATAGCATTCCTCAGCAGGAAAAAGGTTTCTACAATCGCACGACATTCATCTCAATGCTCAAAGATGCTCATCCAGCTGTTTTTAGTAATACTGCAAACATCGCCGTTCTAAAACTTAGGACGTCTTACCTCATGAAAAAGTTTTTTTTATATTTCACTGTTTAGTGCTGGTACCCAAAACATGAAACTTAATAGTAAGCAAATATTGTGGTACCTTTAGGATTGAAAATTTACTCTTAATAAGTTAATCAACACATTCACGCTGTTTACCGTCAAGGACTTCAGATGCCAGATTGCCAGATTGTAGTAAAATATCTGCTGTTTTGCTTTTGGTGTGACAACAAACCTAACAATATCTCAATCCTTATACATTTCCTATTAAACTTATAATGATATGAATTTGAGGAGGACACTAGTCTATCCTAACTAAGTTCAATGGAGTACTTTAAAAATACCTACACACAGAATAGGCTTTTGTCATTTTGTTGCTCAGGGCCCTTTTGTTGTAATTAATGTTTTGACTAATAATTCATTGTGTTCATCATTACCAATAAAGCATTGTACTTTGTTAAGGGTCTGAAACTTGTTAACTGTTATTTCATCATATCATTAAAAGCGCACTGCGTATTTTACAGACGCAAATCAGTGCTAGCAGCTCGTCGGATTCTAAATCCAATTCTCTATTCCTAATTATAAGAACTTAACAGTGTAATTAACAGGCCTTAAACCAACAAATCTAAACGCATCTAGGCTGCAATAAAACTCCACAGTATTGTATATGGGAGCCCACAAGTGGTCGGCCATTAACCCCTGGTTTATATTGATTTTTCTAGACGTTTTTACCCATTACAAAGCTTTTATACGTTCTGGGAAATCGCTAGAATATGGAACGCGTCAAAACGTCGTTTGCTATAAATCTCTGTTGTTCACGAAATGGGGCAGTGACCTTGTCTTTAGAAAAGTTTGGAAAACTGACTGATTTACAGGCTTGTGCAATTGTTTTGACTTTAATCTCTTTGTTTCGGTTTACTTTTGTGGGTATTATGGGAAGGTTGCGTTGAAGTTAGTTTACTATGTCAATAGGATCGGAAGTACCTGTTGGGATAGACTTTCTTAAGAGCCGATTTCTGAACATGTAAATTTTACCAATTATAAAGAGACTGCAGTCACTAAAATGGATAGCAAGGGAGGCTTTGCAGAACGATTCATGATAGAAGTTGTGTGTGATGTGTGTGTGTTTAAACGGTCAAGAAGGCACTGAAGTCCATGCTTTTCATGTACACCCTCGTACTTGTCCTTTGATTAGAAGTCGGCAAGCAATAGTTTTTTTTTCAAAGCCTTTTGGAACTTAAACAAACGATACAGTGTGTAACTCAGTCCAGTCCCGGAGGAACACTTTAAAGGCTCGATCCCTAAAAAGAGTTAAAGTTACAGTAAAAACTCACGCAATTCAAAAGGCTAAAGGGTTGGTTTTAGTTGTTCATGATAAAACATGCATTTAGGTTATGTCAAGGTCCACATAACTGTCCCGGTTATAATCCTCATACATTGTACATATTACAACCGCGTAGGTACTTCCGTTCACCCCTATTTCAACATTTAGGTCAGTACACAATGGCAAGCTTACGGCATTTACGTAATATCGAACAAAAATTAAACTTTGAGTTGTAATATGGTTTTAACAAAAACTGGTAAGCATGCATGATCAACAGGAAATATTGAAAAGGTGACGATCACCTTTCTTTAGAAGACTAAGTACAAACTTATACATAGGTACAGTTTTAAGAGTGTAATGGGCAAAAATGTTTTGTGTCGATCTAAATACCTAGTACAGTCAGTTACCACAATTAGCTGACCCACCTATGCATAAATGATTGAGATTTTTAAAAATACAAATTGATAGAATTTTATAATTCTTTTATATTTAATTTAATTTGCTGAAATGGTGAAAATATAGAAGAAAAATAAAATTCTATCGATTCGTATTCCAAAAAATCTCAACTATTTATGCAAAGGTGGGTCAGCTAATTGTGGTAACTGACTGTACTAGGTATTCATATTGACACAAAACATTTTTGCCCATTACACTCTTAAAAATAAACATAGATTATAGAATAAGTATAATTTACAAGTAAAAGAAAATAAGGATTATCTACAGAGTATGTTATAGTCAGTGATCGGATAATCGGGCGCTAATAAACCTAAACTTCACTTTTATTCCCACGAAAGTATAATATGGACATGCTTTTCAAAATCCTGGATCCCGGAATCGTTCGAAATTCCTGAGATTGCTAAAAATGCCCGCATACAAAATATAGTTAGAACTCGTTGTGAACTCTAAAGCCGATTCTAATGGAACTTTTAATTTACAATGAAAGTTTTTATAAGAATTGAAACAATTGTAATTTTATGTGTAACTCCATTTATTTTTGTACCAATTTTTATAGGTATTCAATTTGTTTTGAATAAAATAAAGATACTAAATCAAAATAACCAATGCTATAATTTCATTAAGTTTGTTATAGTTGTGTTTACTAAATTATTAAATCCCGGGAACACGGGATTACTTATTTATTCAGAAAAGAATTTCCATATTATTCTTTCATGGGAAAGAAAGAAAGAAAGAATAATATTTATTTAGCACTTACATGAAACACGCACGGTACATAGAAATAAAATTAAAAAAAAAAAAATGTAGGTATGCTAAGAACTAAATGTGTGTCTCACGGCTGCACTAAAAAGGTCCATTTCAGCGAAATGTCAGACAGACTGTTGCTGTCTGATGCTGGTTTTCTAATGAACCCTTGAATGGACGAGTGGCGGTTCATTTGAATCCATCTAATATAGTTATATTCTTACATATATATACATATAGCATCTAAATAAAGTAAATAAAATAATAAACAGATATAATTGAAACAATGTGTATGAATGTGTTTGTGTACGTGTAATATGTTAGTGAATACTTAGAGAAACAAATACTTGAAACCAAAAACAAGCCACACGGCCAATTACAACAATAACAAAACTTTTCACTGTTCTTAATATTACGCTGTGGGAAGTAGTTTAGGTATATAAGCGCCCTATAACAGTTTAGGTATATAAGCTACTATAACCAGTGATCGGATAATCCGATCACTGGCTATATATTGGTTTCATCTAAGTATTATAATCTATACTATCTAACTCTATAGGTACTATACTAATACCATAAATGCGAAAGTTTGAATCAATAAACATCCATCCATCCATCCATCCATGGATGGATGTTTGTTAAACAATCACGTCAGTACGGCTGAACGGATCTTGATGAAATGAATTTTGGCACATCATCTGCCTAGCCTTTTCCCAACTACATTGGGGTCGGCTTCTAGTCAAACCGGATTCAGCTGAATACCAGTATTTTACGTGGAGCGGCTGCCTACCAGACCTCCACAACCCATTAACTGGGTAACACGGTAGTTCTTGGCAAGACTGCAGTCAGATTTACTGGCTTCTGACAATCCGTAACGACTGCCAAAGATCTACAAATGGCAGGCACAGAGGTAGATTATAGTCTAGAATAACACATATATACATTTATCCCGGGAGTATGTTCCTTGGGATAATTTTCGACATTCACGTGGATGGTAGCCAGTTAAACATGAAACAGAAGAAAAAACTAAGTAACTTGTGAATTATATCGTCGAGCTATTAGATTATTATTTTTGAATTTAGAAAGCGTTCGGTGACGATGACGCGACTTCCATGAATTTAATCACCCAAAAAGTGCTCAACATGCCTAAGTAGTTTTCAATTCAAAAATAATTCTACAGAAGCAATAATGATGTACTTATTAGATGATTTTTGAACCCGAGCAATTTTCTTGAACAGAACCGTATGAACACTCAACCCAACCCTGAAAGTCTTCCTAATTTATGATGATGAACGATTCTCACCCAGATGACGATTATTTTTTAAACGCATAAATTCAATGCCAGTAACACTTCCGCTACCACCAGTAATAAAGCTATTTTACAGATAGTTAAAATTTTTTGCTTATCCTAGAAACAAAATAATCTCAAAAACATTCTCATGTACCGGAAGCTATGATTGTCAATGTAAATAAAATGTGTCTACGCTGACAAGAATATTAAAGAAACCATTTATCTTTCTAAATATTAGCAATTTTGCAGCCAATCTGTGTTGTAATTTGCTGTTAACAAAATAATCATGTCAAAGCACCTCTGGACTCTTTTTCTTGGTCTAGCTACATACTCCGACCTAATATAACTATAACAAAATTTAAAAAAATACAAATAAATAGCGATTGACATACTAATTCTAGGATTAAGATGACACAATTAAAATATATATATATTTATATGAAATGAATATGAAGGAATGTCAAAATTTAAAATAGATTAAAAATTATACATAATAAAAATCAGGATTAATTTTAAAAAAATATAAAAAATATTGATTAACTGAACATTAAAAATGGACGTCTTATATAAATTAATAAATGGATTGATAAATCTTCGAATAAACTTGGTTTCGTTTAGCGAGAATGTAGTATTCTTCCTAAACAAATCATACAAAACCACAATCATTCGATTCGGGGTTGAATCATATGGTTGTGAATAACCAAGCCTAGTACATTTTTTTAACGATGAGTAAATTTAAAAGGAAAACTATCACAGCTAAGTAGGCTTTACAATTTAACGAGTAAAAGTCGACCAACCTATTAAATGTACTTGGCAATTGTGACCTACGTGCAGGTTCCGCCCGACACGCAATTGGCCGGTTTTTTTTATTATTAGTAGGTTCGCGTTTGACCACATTCTCACCAAATGGAAAGCGATGGTGTGATCGACGGGTAGTTTTGATCCTTCTGTCTCTATCTATCGATGTATTCTGTCCAATTCCTTTATTCTCACCAATATAATGTCCTCCCAAAACTCATCAGTCTTACGCCATCTATCTTTGAAAACTAATCGGAATTCCTCGCTCTTGCCAGGGTCATGAGCTCCAGAAGACAGTGTTCGTGGTATTCTTCCACGGCGAGCAGATCAAACTTCGCGTGAAGAAGGTCTGCCACGGGTTCAAAGCCACGCTGTACCCATGCCCTGCGACATACAAGGACCAGTTGGACATGTTAGCAGGAGTGGGATCAAGGATCAAGGATTTGGAAATGGTGTGTATTGTGATAAAATCATTAGGTGTGCTTGCACGCTTGCACCCGCCAGAGTTATCTTATTAACTCTGAGATAGTTACTAACACGGGCCCATTATGTTTGAAATATTAGTTATTTAACCTAGTGTCAACTATCGCTGATTTAAGTTATTGGTGCAATTAGACGTAACGGTAATTAATCAAAACATAATGTCTAAGATCTATTATTGCTGAAAAGTATTACAGAATGGTGTGAATAGGGCTCCTAAAGTAAAGCAGATACTAATATAGTATCAGAATAAAGCAATCAAAGTCGGTCATGCCCTGTAAAGCTTTAAAAAAAAATGGCACACTGCAAAGTTAAAGCCTCTACATACAGAGTACTAAGCAACTTTTATTCCGCAACAGCAGTGTACTCATTGGTTAGAAACCTGACTTGTAGCCTCCTTGTCTAACTTTTTATTTACCAACTTCTCATCTAAACTTCCAGGTACTTGAACAAACAGAGAACCACCGTCGCCTGGTCCTCACAAACATTGCCAGAGACATCAGCACCTGGATGGTGGCCGTCCGCAAGGAGAAGGCCATCTACCACACCCTGAACATGTTCAGTATGGACATCATCAAGAAGTGCCTCATCGCGGAGTGCTGGGTGCCGAGGAGAGACCTCACCGCGGTGCAGAAGGCGTTAGAGAATGGAGTGGTGAGGATTGAAGCTTAATTGTCTTTATAGTGTGGCAAAGGCGAGGTGTTGAGAGCCTATCAATAATAATAAGGATATCATAATAACATTAGCAGTACTCTGCCATTTTTCGTCTTCTATCTTGTGTCATAAATGCTAACTTTTTGTCAGGGTCTAACAAGACCTTGACAAAAAGCTAGCATTTCGTTTTCTACCCGCTAGTTTTCTCTCCACTAAACAGAACATAATATTTTTTCCAACCCCTACTCAAAAATACCTCCGTTTTAAGATTGCTTCACTTATAAAAGAAAAGAGATCTAACTGTATATCAAGTTTTTTGTAAGTGTCTTCAGCTCATGCACAACCATCTTCAGTTTAGTTTTCTTTAGTTCTAAAAGTCGCAACTCAGTCAGGAAACACATTCTAAACAAAATCTTTCAGAGCTAAATTAACTGCGGGTATGTTTTGTTTTATAGAAAGCAAGTGGAAGCCCAATCCCGTCCATCCTACACTACGTACCAACCAACGAGACGCCTCCGACATTTAATAGGACCAACAAGTTCACCAGGGGTTTCCAGAACCTCATTGATTCCTATGGAATTGCCAGCTACAGAGAAGTCAATCCAGGTAAACTTCAAATACATGTAATTCAAGTGTGAACTGTTATTTAGCACAAACTTGCATGAATCGTATGAACAAAATTTAGGAGCTGAACTTGGAATTTATTTTGCTACTAACTAAAACAAGATTATGCCATATTAGTAACTTTAAAGCAAGGCTTTTCAAGACATACCTACATAAAATAAAAAAATTAATAGAAATACGCAAAACAGGGGTTGTACTTCTTTGTGAACAACTTTTACCATGGAACCAACTTTTTACCTTTTTAGTACGAGATATGGCTTAGGAAATACATATATACCGTCATCTGTTATTTGATGATGACAAAGATTACATTAATATTATGTCTGATAATATGTAGATTGATAAATTGCACATAGGTCTGGGACCACATCCTTTAATTAGTTTACCAATTAACAAACTACTTTAATCGTTCCAGCATTATACACGATCATAACATTCCCGTTCCTGTTCGCCGTGATGTTCGGGGACGTCGGCCATGGAATCATCATGGCGGCCTTCGCAGCAATCCTAGTCATTTACGAGAAAAGATTCGCCAAAACCAAGTCAGACAACGAAATATGGAACATATTCTTCGGCGGACGATATATCATACTTCTGATGGGAATATTCTCGATATACACTGGCTTGATATACAACGATATGTTTTCGAAGTCGCTGAATATATTTGGTACTAGTTGGCGGAATGTGTATGAGGATGGTGTTCTACAGAATCATACTATGTTGGAATTGGATCCAAAGACGGCGTATATTCAGACGCCTTATCCGTTTGGGCTGGACCCTGCTTGGCAGGTAAGAAATCAAGGACTTTATTTTGACATCTAGTCTGTGTTTCATCAGTGTTTTTATTTCTTCTGAAGTTTGTATTAAAACTACGTTTCTTGACAACATGTTTTAACTTAGGAATTCCGAGGTTAGCATATTTTGATGATTGATAAATATTAATTGTTAAGGATAATATACTAAAACTCAATTTCTCAAACAAAGACTTTCGTTTCAAGAAACTAGGCGTTATTAATTCAGTTTTAACTAAAAATAACTTTTTTTGCTTATTTCCAGTTCGCCTCAAACAACATAATATTCCTAAACTCGTTCAAGATGAAACTGTCAATAATATTCGGCGTGATCCATATGGCGTTCGGTGTAACTATGAGTGTGGTAAACTTCAAGTAATTACTGTATTCATAGAAACTAGAATGTTTAGTTCGTTTCCTATAAAAAGTGAAGACGTTATAATAAATGTTGTTTTTGTTCCACAGCTTCTTCAAGAAGCAAGAGATGATATTTCTTCAGTACATACCGCAGATCTTGTTTCTGTTGCTCCTGTTTTGGTATCTGTGTTTGTTGATGTTTATGAAGTGGATCATTTATTCAGCAAATACGGAAGGTAAGGACTGCTTCATTTTGTCACACTTTTTTTGTAGACTTAATAAGGTATTTTATAGATTCTAGAGAGTCTTATGATGATGCGAGAACATTTTGAATTCTAATCTAATCTATGCTGATGATATTGGTGAAGGGTTCTAACATTTTAATCATTTTGTATATGACTTGCTGCTTCCTTTGGCTAAAAAATAAAAAACTATAAAAAAAAACAAATAGAGAGATAGGTTTGACGAGCTAGCATACTAGACTCCATGTTTATTGTATAGGCAATCATAACAATTTATTCATCATTCTTGACAACAGGTATAAATTCATACTGACCACAATTTCTCTTTCAGATCCCGCTCTAGGCACATCCTGCGCCCCCTCAGTGTTGATCATCTTCATCAACATGATGCTGATGAAGGGGTCTGAAGACAAGCCTCCGTGCCGTGCGATGATGTACGCTGGCCAGGATCAAGTACAGAAGACGTTTCTAGCGCTCGGCTTTCTGTGCATACCTGTGATGCTGTTCGGGAAGCCATTATATAAGATGATGGTTGCTAAGAAGCGACAGGTAAGATTCCTTTTTCCTTCCGAAACTAAGATGAACAAAATTCTGTACTCAAGCAACTGGTCCTATTATTTGTTAACTGCTCTGTGTCTGACACTCAAATAGCCGAACTTAACGTGTAAAAAATTTGTTAATATCTTGATTAAGCAACCACAATTTATTTTAAACTGCCAAAAAGCGCAACCACAAAATATTGTATACTGCCAAAATATTTATTTATTTATTTATTATTTTATTATTTATTAAATAGTCCCGAAATATGCACCAATAATCATGAGCTATTCACTAATTTTGTGGTTATCATTGTCAATCAGCTGACAAACGCCTCATGGTAGACAAACATAGGCATTCTACAAGCATCGCCACAATGAGCGTCAGAAGTCATTTTTATTATCATTTTTTAGAGGCTTCTCATTGATGTTGTATCTGGACCAAAAATCTTCACTCTTTCTGCCTATTTCCAGGAATACCAACAAGGAGTAGAAAGCGGAGAAGCGGAAGAGAAGGAAGACCATGACGGTGGCATGGCAGAGGAGATGATCACACAGTGTATCCACACCATCGAGTACGTGCTGGGAGCGGTGTCGCACACCGCCTCCTACTTGCGACTGTGGGCGTTGTCGCTCGCTCATGCGCGTGAGTTTTTCTATCTTTTGCCCCACTTTTTTACATAATATGATCATTCACTTTTTCTTTTCATACTTATGTAGCATCCTAGATATTTCTGACATTGGCTTCTTTTAAATCATGGACGATAATAGTGGTAATATGATGATAAAATGCCTTTATCCTGTGGAGCCAAAATGTAAGGTTACGAGGTTATTTATCTGGTGGTGTAGCTAACTTTGTGAAGCCGAATCAATTTAAACTGCCTGTCTGACGCGCTCAGAAGAAGCTTGCCCGAGAAACATTTGCATCGTCTCTTGAAAACAGCTAAACTGGCTTTCATTAACGCAAGCAGGATCTCTGGTATAAACCGTCAAAAGACCACCATTATCTTCATCATTCTTCATTTTTTATTTACCCGCGTCGGTGTGTCACTGCGGGGTGCCAACTGAAAACTAGCGCTGGGTGTCTGACGCCCAGCAAATGCTGAGATGGTAACCTTTTCAATATTAATACACTCAGCACTATTTTACTACATCATTGTTACGTTTCATTATGTTTGTTTTGTTTTGTTTTAGTATGTGTTTGTTGCTGCTGTGTTGTGTCTGTGTCGAATAAATGTTTTCTATTCTATTCGGAATTATGAAATTGAAGTTGAGTATTTATAAAATTCTAGCCTGACAACCTGTCAAACTTTGATTGTTAGGGGAGAGTTTAACTCTAAATACTAAAATCAACAAGTGGCTCTGAGTTTCCCTTCGAACAAGCGAACCATATTGCACAATTCAATGTTGATAATCGACTGTTCCTTCTTGTCCATCAGAGCTATCAGCGGTACTCTGGCAGCGGGTCCTCATCATGGGCATGGGCAGTCCCGGCGTGAACTCCATCAAGCTGTACGTCATCTTCGCCGTGTGGGCGTTCTTCACACTGGCCATCCTGGTCCTCATGGAGGGCCTGTCTGCTTTCTTGCACACGCTGCGGTTGCACTGGTACGTCAAAATTGGAACTACATTCTCTTTATAGACGTCATAAAACAAAACAATCATCGCGCTATCTGTTATTTATCTATCTGATACTTTTGCTTCTATTCAAATGTCATTTAGTAAGTGTGTCTTAACCCCAGATTCTATATGAATGATATATCTAATATGGCTTCCTATGACATCATTGCATGAAATGAAAAGCAGTCGCATCATAAATGGCTGGGTAGTATGCATATTTGCAACTGAATGCTGATTGCAGTTGTTAAATTTCTTAGCATCACTCTTAATGCTCTGCCTGATTAAGACGCCATGGCAACGTCGCCGGCTACGTATCCAAACAGTTAATATTGAAATGTATGGTACCTATCTCACTTGTCGACGGTTTGGCAACGTCGCCATTTTACAAGCGTGGCCACGAGCTGCGGCTCCCTACGTGGCGTCAGGATACTCTGGCGGCCTGGCCACGTTGCCACTATAACACGTTTAAACTGCACCTCACTCACTCGGTCGCCATTTTGTACGCTTAGAAGTGCGATTTCTTCGACGTCCATTCCTGACGAGTTAAACGAACTGACTGTCAAGACAGTATGGTTACTCGACATGGCGACCTTCGGAAGCCAGAGGTAGCCAGGCCTGCGCCGGTCAAGACGGTATGGTTACTCGACATGGCGACCTTCGGAAGCCAGAGGTAGCCAGGCCTGCGCCGCTGGTGACGTCGCCATAATAAGGCAGAGCTCTTAAAAATGAGTAATCCTTAATCCTAACTTAACTTTCTAATTCTAGGGTGGAATTCATGAGCAAGTTCTACGAAGGTCAAGGGTACGCCTTCGCGCCATTCTGCTTCACGGATATCCTGGAGAATGAAGACGATGAGCGCAAGGTGGCGGCGGAGTCCAACGGAGGCCCGCCCGAGTGACCACAAGACTAATTAGGATAAGTAGCCAAACATACCACCTGCGAAGGTGTTCGGCTATGCTGGTGATGCTGAACATAGGTGGGCTGCTGGTCGCGTAGGGAGACTCTTGAAAGTGCCTTGTCTTTGCAGCTGTGTTAAATCGTATGGTCGAATAAGTGTCGATGTTTCAAATCAATCGGAATAACACTGGAACAGTGCTACCGTGTTGAATTTTCACTGTGAAAACTCAGGTGAATTGAACGCGGAGTGAGCTGTCTAACCATACAATCAAGGTGACAGTTCGCTTCAAGCAACAGCAACACGACAACAACAGCAGTACGATTCTGCAAACATGTCGAAGTGAAGCCTTGGGTGAAGTGATCACGAAGTGAGCTGACAATCCATGTAATCGAGATGGAATGACAATTCACTTCGCGCTTACTTCACCTGAGCTTTCACGGTGAGATGTTTGCAGAATCGACTGGCAGACTTGCTGGAGTTTACTATGACGCGTTAAAGGTGTTAAAAAGAGACGGAGCTATGCAGAATGAATGGCACTATCTCTTTCTCACAACGTTAGCCCCTGCTGAGGTTATTTCAGTTTAAACATCAGTTTTATAGTGCATCGTTTTTAGATTGCTGGATTTCTTCTGGTGATCCGATATGCTTGGCTTTAGCAGTGATAGTGATAAATCAAATTAGTGCCTTAGCAAAGACACTGCAGCCATTTTGAAACTAGTCGAGACAGAGATATTTTTAACTATGGCCATGATCGTATGAGCTATGTAAAGAAATGGTGTAGATGGTAAGCCGACTCAATTAAACGTTTTATATCTTTCAACGCGACTAGCATTCAACATCTATTTTCAGCCTAAAATTAGTTCTCGGATATCATTTACGTACAAACGAAATTTTTAGATTGCCTAGAGATTAGAATTTCGTAGTCTTCTGAGTGTGTTTCTAGATCTTTCAGAAATTGTAAGTAGTGTAGGTGAAATTTTTAAATTTACGACAGAATGTTATGAGAACACTCTGTATTTGAAGACGATACGAATTTGAACATAGTTGAACACGGAATCAAAGGAGCCGAGTACAAGTCAAGGAATTGAAAACGAATTGCATCGACTACCGAAAAATTGTTGTCTTTAAATACAGTTGTGTAATTGTACAAATGAATGGAATCACTGGCAAGTCCGAAATTGCGTAGTTTCGGAGTCTTTTAGTACAAAATCAGAACAAAAGACATCGACAAATGAGTCATATGACGAGTGCATGAACGCGGCGTTGTGATAGTATTCACATTATTTCATGAATCACAATACTATGTTCTTTTAATATTTAACTCTAGAATAAGCGAAAAGATATATTTTTGTTTGTTTTAAGTGAATTTATTGGACCGTTTTGCACGTGCTCCCCCTGTGATTCTTATCAACTGTTGTCCCAGTAATGAACAACTATTTAAAAAATTAAGCTTGACATAAAAATAGTTTAATCCATCGCATGCTGGGAATTCAAGAAAAAATAGTTCAACATCTACATAACAAAGTAGTTCAAGGCAAAAGAGTGTCGATCGTTGTGGCATTTGAGTTCAAAATAGATGTCACACTCAATGTTATAGTACCACGGTGTGAGCGCGTGTAAACGACAATTATATCTTTATTTTTAGCCAAAGATACGTTTTCTTTTTAAATTATATCGCATGTTTGTTGAGCAATCGTTTCTCGTGTAAATATTATTATAGTGCCTTCAAAACTAGCGAACTATTTAGTATTCACTCTTTAAATACTATAAGGAATGTTCCATCTTTGTAATTTTTAGTAAAACAATCGCATGGATAGTGATATATTAATGTTTTAACGGAGATGTGTAAACTAGAGGGACTGCTTGATTAATCAAATAAATCGATATCAAGAAAATAATTAAAATCTAGTTTTAGCACATTCAGCTAGTTGGTACATCTCTAAATTAGTCACTTTGTTAAAGGTTTATAGTAAAATCTGATCTTATTTATAATCTGATTATATTTTTTCAATAATAATATAAATCAATTTTGACTATAATTCATAGTCAAACTGTTTAATGTATCACCAAAATATTTATTTTAATAATCATAATATTATCATAGTCGAATATTATATTTTTCTTGTTAGTTATTTTTTATTATTTTGTTACTAACTTTAACGGACCAATTTGTGGCCTTAACATATTATGAGACATATCAAGAGACGAGTGAAATCAAACTCTACTGTATCAAACTTGTGTAAGAGCTTTATTAATATTCTTTATCTACACGTAAACCAGGGGCACGGTACGGCTACATTTTACACTGAAATATTTACGCAGACAGACCGACAAATTTAAAAACTACACTATTTTTACGCCATTCCTCAATAAACAGATTTTGACCATTCTTGTTATTTTATTACAAAACACCCTAGATTAATTACTTGAGAACATCACGAATAAAAAGCAAAAAGAAAAGCCATGAAAGATAGCCTAAACAACTAAAAATATCTCTTGGTTTAAGGAAAATTAAACTATTACAGTTTAATTTTCCTTAAACCAAGAGATATTTTAATATATTTATATATATATAATAAAGAAAACAGGACCTAAAAGAAAGCGACCGATAAATAATATATAGTGAAAATACTACGATAAATACAATTTAAACCAACAAATTAAAAGCGAATAGTTTATTGTAAGTCATAGGTATTGTTATTTATAAACATTGGTATAATGAGTATAATAAACATTGGTAAATGAGTATAGATACATGAGTATTATGTTTTCGAGAAAAAAGAGAAATAAAATCATTCCTTCGAAATAATCAATAGTACTTATAATAATTTCTAAATCTCATAGGTAAAACATTTTTACATTCTTTTACATTTTTTTAAAATTATCCGTTTAAAGTGCAGCTTATGTAGAAATATCAAAAACTTTATAATTATGTAAACATTACTTTGATAAATTAATATGGCCATGCCATGACTGATGCCATAGATATGCCACATTAGTTTATCAGAACTATCATCAAGCTCGGAGTAGAAAACAAATGGAATGCTCAATCGTTTAAGTCCATTAATGTCCATTTTGTAACTTACTCCGAACAACCAATCTCCTTGCCCAAAACTACTTATAAAACAACGCGGGCGATATTGATCAAGGTCCACATTAATCCAAAGCACAAAGCTTCGTAGTTCCATGCGAGTCCAATCACGACTCAATACTATATATTTTTCACTTGTTAATTTTTAAGTTCACTTAGTTCAGTCCAAATATTGCATCGATTTATACGCAAGTGACGTAACGCTTCTGAGTTAGGCTGACACTCATTAGAATCCACAAAATCATATTATAAATTACAATCATATTTGGCCAAAAAATATCGTATTGAAAATGGTAAACTCGTTCTTTGCACTAGATCTTTTCATTTAGTCGAAGGGTTACCAAGAAGAGAAGTAAAAATGGACTAGACTACACATTACTAGAATTTCGTTTTAAAAATACCGAAGTGTATCCCAATTACATGATTAAGAACCAAAAAGCCAAACATGAAGAGTCCGAACATATACCTCATCATCTGCCTAGCCTCTTCCCAACTTTTTAGCGGTCGGCTTCAAGTCAAACCGGATTCAGCAGAATACCAGTATTTACGTGAAGCGGCAGCCTACCAGACCTCCACAACCCATAAACTAGGTAACACGGTAGTTCTTGGCAAGACTGGAGTCAGATTTACTGGCTTCTGACAATCCGTAACGACTGCCAAAGATCTACATAATTATACCTGAAGGGTTAAAAAGTAATAAACTCGTTAGGAAGTTGTCAACTGCTGCACCTACCAAATAGGTCGCATTGGGCGCAAAACTCCCTGACAATTCAACAAGTAAAACAGACACTCGTCAACTTTAACTATCCGAAAAATTGGGACTTATGGCATCAGCACCGTTGGTGATCTGCGGATTCCAAAGAAGTTCTTTAAAAGTCGTCAGCCTAACAGAAGTGGTCTACATCACTGAGCAGAAGTGTCTAGTCGGTGCGCAGCTTCTGTAGCAGGGCTCGGAGAGCCCAGGCGCGACGCTAGGAGCATCCATGCTTGGCCATCCAGTTGTTGTAGCGGTGCACGTCCCCGTCTGACACCGTCCGCCTGGATACAAAGGTCATTTAATTATTAAAATTGCTACTTTCACTAGTTAAGATAAAACTTTAACACAAACGCATCACAATACTCCAGGCTTAGCGATTATAATCTTCTCGCATTCTCCTGCATAAATATCACAAGTTACATTGCAATTTGCCTCTTACGGCTGATTTCAATAACGTATCTACCTTTCACCAACTGTCAAATTAGCTGTCAACAGTAGCTGGAACGTCATATTTTCCTTTCAAACATGACGTTTCAGCTAATGTTGGTAGCTAACTTCACAGTTGGTTAAAGGCTGGTTTCAATAACGTATCTACGTTATTGAAACCAGCCGTTAGAGATCGAGAAGAGGTGAGGATGACCTGCTAGTCTATTCTGTCAAAATGTCACCGTGAAAACTAAATTGAAGTGAGTGTGAAGTGAACTGCTGTCATTCCACATGTAGCAATAGATCAAAGAAACACCTGTCGTGTTGCTGTGATCCAGCAGCAAACATCTAGATCACTTCACTTCAGTTTTCACGGTGATTTGTTTACCCTAGTACTGTGAAACTTTTGAAGCTTTAGAAGCATACACTCACTGGGCCCGTTTGGCTGGTAATTAAGTCGGAATAGTATAGGTACTTGCCAACTAAAAGACACTCAAAATTCGAAGCATTTATTTCAATTAAACCATTTACAGGCACCTTTGAAGAGAAAAAGTCAGAAAAAAAAAAATTAAGCTCTTTGCACGTTCCAAAGCATAGATCAGAGAAGAAACTCCACGGACACTCTTTTAAATCAGTAAATTGGTATCTGTTCATAGGCCTCCTCCCACAATCATCTTCACAGCGACGGAGCTGTCATTAACATACTGTTTAAATGTTGCTAAACATGAACGAAGACTGGTACTGTCTTAGTATTCTCGTGCTTCTTACCTGGTCTTCTCGCTAGCACGTGCTAAGTCATCGTTAGAAACAGGAGCCTCCAATTCTGTTCGTTTAAACTGTCGAATTTCTTCTGGGGTCTTGCCGGCGATTTTGCGACGCATCGTCATCATTGCTGCGTCCCTAGATATAAAGTAATAGATTAATTTTTAAAAATACTTTCTAGGGCCAAGTATTTGTACAAAAGCAAATGGAGAAAAGGCGGCCAAGTGCGAGTCGGATTCGCGTGTTCGAAACGTCGCGGTTCCGTAAAAATAATATTTTTAACTTTATAATCATAGACTGTATTTTTTATTTCCAAATTTTAGGCTCAGTAGATTCGGAGATGGGTATAGTAAACTTTCATCAATGTTCTTTAATAACTTTGGAATGGAATATAAAAATTATAAAAATATAATCATGAAACCGTGACGATGAGTCCTTTGATTTGATTTGTCACACACGGTACAGTTGGAAAAACATTTTTTTATTTCATTTACTAATTATCCCCCTAAAAAGTAACACCATTTTCTAAAATTTATTTTACTAAGCGCTCGTCTTTGAGTCACAGAAGGTTGCATGTGTGCCAAATTTCAACTGGATCGGTCCAGCAGAGTCTGAGAAAATCGGCTGTGACAGACGGACAGACAGACAGACAGACCGACAGACAGATAACCGAGCAATGCTATAAGGGTTCCGTTTTACCATACAAAGGTTCCCTAAAAAAGAGTACTTATAGAGTATTTTTACATTTCCAGCTATTAATATTTGGTTTGACAAGGATTCAGACGAAGTATGACTCACCTGCAAAGATTGCTGATATCGGAGCCACTATACCCTTCAAGCTGTGCTGCTACTTCTCTCAGCTTAACGTCTTCCGCCAGCGACACATCTTTTAGACACAACTTCAGAAGGCTCATTCTTGTTGGCTCTGAGAAATAAACAGTTAATCAAAAGAGGAGTAAAAAAAAAAAAATTAAGAAAAGGGAGTCAGTGATGGCCAGGTTAACAGGACGGTATAGAAGGAGCGCCAAGTCAAAGTCAAAAGTAACCACGCATTGACTTTTTGAAGTGAAAACTTCTTTAGGCGTGTTGGGCTTTTTTGAGATGGGAAAAAAACATCTAACTCACGACACTGTTACCGTAACCGACACCTCTGTGTGTAACGTAGTGTTCTACTAGTAGTGGGGGTATGGGAATCGTGGGTTAATTTAAGTATTTTTTTATGAAATTAGGGTTTCATAACGGGAGCCCAAATTTTGGTTATTTTTGCGATTGGACTTACCGTTTTCGAGATATTTAAGATTTTATATCTCGAATCGATGCGCGCTGCGATACGACGCAGCGCGCGTTCGGCGACGGTAGCAGATTGCAAGGCGCGTTGGGCATTTTTGTTCAAGTTTTCACTTCTGTCGGCACTCCCAAAGTGCCACTGTTTTTTTTCCCCTTTTCATATTTGTATCTACTGTGTTCCAAAACTACCCACTAGTTGTTGTAAGTGTTATTTCTACACTATTATTGTAATTTTATTGATGTTATAATTTTGTTTTTGCATGCTGTGTCACTATCATCATCATCATCATCATATCAGCCGAAATACGTCCACTACTGGACCTCTCCCAAAGGGACGGCCACAATCGCCACAATCGCCACGCTTGGTTGGTGATCGCAGTGTAGCTGTTGCAATGCACAGAGAATGCTGCTGCCCATTCTCCGGTGATTCCCTTAGTCGCCTCTTACGACAACCACGGGAAATGATGGGTTGCTATTCTTTTACTTCCGACACCATACATTACCATTGCTTGTATTATTAGGATAAACAGTGTAACAATTGTAGATACGCCAATAAATAAAGGAACACTGTTAAGCCGATTTTTAATAACATGGTACATGAGCAGGAAGATGATGGTGATGATGAAATAAAGGTCATTCTTACCATCAGGTAGACCGACGTAGATCCTTTTCTCGAATCGTCTCCTGAAAGCCTCGTCGATATCCCACGGGTGGTTCGTCGCTGCTAGTACCATAATGATTTTATCTCGATGGCTGGAACAAAAGAATATCGTTCTCATCTTGAATTTAATTCCTTACGTCTTTGATAACCAATTACAAATGCAAATCTAACCTATCTAATTCAACCATAGTGCCATTTAGGGTCTTGCTACTCTAAAAGGACCCAACCCACACCGTAATGATTGTGGACGTTGGGCAGTAAAATGCGCACTTGAGAGAGTAATTACACTAATGTTTGTGATTCAGAAGCAAAATTAGACTACTTGTATGCTTTTGTTTCTTCTATTCTTATCAAGATAATTTAGGGAGTTTATCTAACTTTGGTATATTTGCTAACTAAAAGTTGGTTTGAGAAAGAAAATCTTTTTCTGTCGTCGAATTGCAATGCTGTCGAGCTGGTATAGCTTTCTAGACATTTTCTACAATTCTCGTGCTACAACGGTCCATATTTCCAAAGACGGACTTTCATCTGATAACCCCAAACCAATAAGGTACTCCTTAGAAGCAACCCGAAGTCTGTAAATGTTGCTGGTTGATGGCAATAGTCTAACACAATTCCATGGATCTTAAATATAACTGCCAAAAAGCGGGTGAACCATAGATAGACCTCTGCCTTTACCTTCGGGGATTGCAGGCAATAAATGACTATAAGAATTATATAATAAATGAATATGAGACTTACAAAGCAGCACCAAGTCCATCCATCTGTATCAGCAGTTCTGCCTTGAATCGTCGAGAGGCCTCGTGCTCGGAATCAGCGCCGCGGACTGCGCACAGAGAGTCGACCTCATCGAGGAATATCGTACTTGGAGCGTAGAATGCTGCCTGCAATGTAATAGCATAGAGCCTGGTTTACAGAGTTCATAGGTATGGCATGGCAAAAGTTCCAATTATATAGGTATCACAGACATCACTGACATCGGAATGGGATAACTTCTAGAGGAAAACATCTTGTTATTAATATTGTGCCTTGAGCAAGCGTGGTGGTGATCAATGCTCGTGGCTACTTTCGGCTCTTCTGTATGCTGTGTGTTTTTTAAAGCCATTTTCATGCAAAGTAATCGTATAGTGCGAACCTTTCTTGTGAGTCAAAATTCTCACGAATTGATGAAATAGTAACGTGTTTAGCTACAACTTGCCGTTTCATCATCTGCCTAGCCTTTTTCCAATTATATTGGGGTCGGCTTCCAGTCAAACCGGATTCAGCTGAATACCAGTATTATAAGTAGAGCCGCTGCCTACCAGACCTCCACAACACATTAACCGGGTAACACGGTACTCCTTGGTAAGACTGGTGTCAGATTTTCTGGCTTCTGACTATCCGTAACGACTGCCAAAGATCTACAAATAACTGCAACATTCCGTTGCCGTTTGATTGTCAGAAATATACAGTAGTTCACTACACACACTACTCAATTAATTGAGTGTTTTTAGACCGGGACGCAACAAACCTTAAATGCGTCTCCGTCCGTGACATAACATCAGATCTTATAGCTAGAAGTGTTGACCAAAATCTAACACCTGCTATGCGACGTCTCATCATCTGCCTAGCCTTTTTCCCAACTATATTGGGGTCGGCTTCCAGTCAAACCGGATTCAGCTGAATACCGGTATTTTACGTGGAGCGGCTGCCCACCAGACCTCCACAACCCATTAACTGGGTAACACGGTGGTTCTTGGCTAGACTGGAGTCAGATTTACTGGCACGACTGCCAAAGATCTACAAACGGCAGCCGGGACCAACGGCTTAACGTGCTTTCTGAGGCACGGATGAAAGTCGGTATGTTAAGATGGTCACCCATCCACAGACCAACCTTGGCAAGCGTTGCTTAACCTTGATCGACCCGTGCGGCTGATATTCTTTAGCCACGAGCTCCTCTCCTGCTATGCGACGTCTAAAGACTGAATAGTTGAAGGTTACTTACCATATCGAACAACAGTCGCACGAGTTTCTCGGAGTCTCCTCTGTACTTAGACGTGAGGGTGGCAGAGGACACGTTGAAGAATGTGGTGCGGCACTCCGTGGCGACGGCACGCGCCAGCAAGGTCTTGCCGGTGCCTGGTGGACCCGTCAGGAGCACGCCCTTCCAGGGTCGACGGATGCCCTGAACAGAGGTTTAGGTAAGTGTTAAACCAGAAAAAATTATATACAACAGTGGACCGAATTATGATTTAATACCATCATGATTCCGTTGCGTGAATGAGGTGCTATCAGTTATGTGTAGCTCCGTCTTTTTTCTTACAACAGAATCAAGGTGGCATAAAACGTCACAATCATGGGAAAAGTGCAGAAAAATTTAGATGATTTTATTCATGTTTTATTTATTTACTTCTTGAGCCTTATACTTCTTACTACCTTTTGCCCGCGACTTCGTACGCGCATTTCCCGTTTTTGTAAAGCCTGCCTCATGAATGTGGCAATCACAATTATACAAAAATAATTTTCCAAATATCCGAATGGTAGTGCCAGAGATTAGCGCGTTCAAACAAAGAAACAAAATCTTCAGCTTTATTATATTAGTAGGTATAGATTACCGTGCGAATGCATTAGATGTGGATCGCTATTCCAGTTTTACGCTTTACCCCATAAATAATCCAGAAATAGGTATGAAGGTACGCCTCCTTAGTATAGATATAATTGTCAACAATCGAACCAGAAGGTACGGAAATTAACGAGCTCAACATATCCTAACTATTGTATGCCATAAAACAATACAAAATTGGGGTAATTTTTCCATCTACCTAAATCCTTTCAATAAAACCTTAAAGCAAACTTCATCAATTAACATTATTTTAAACACCTCCAAAAATCCAGGCCGAATTTCTAGCCCAGATTTCAGCTGGACATAGCGTGCGATGGTCACTACGTTGGAGAGTGGTTCAAGGCCTGAACCAGGGTAGAGTACAGACTGTATTATTGATATTATGCGCGACACTGGACGCGCCAAGTCACGCAAAACGCGAGTACAATCAACATCAATAGTAACTTTAAGTTCTGCTACACATTCAAAATGTGACATCATGAAGAACAGTAAAAGTTAGCTTAAGTGTGACATTCGTTTTCATTTAAAAATAGTTATTTATGATACTAGTGCGGTAAGTTGGTTTTTACAAACGAGTAGACGAATGTAAGTCGGAGACGAAGTCGAGGGCATACTATATTCACGAGTTTGTAAGAACCAATTTCCACTCATGTGTCACATAACGTTTTTGAACACATTTGCGAGAAAACAGTACAATAGGTAATGAAACAAACTATTTGTTTTTAGATAACAGTCGGAAAGTAGCAACAATCTTTGACGTTCGATGCGAAAAAATGGAGCCACATGCGCGTGGTCAAAATTAGAACTACATCTTTCGTCTCATTTTCTCTTTAGTATTAAAGTGAGACAAATGCATTGAGCAAAAGCGCTTCTAAGGAGATTCGATCATTCAGCTTATTTATTCTAGTAATGTGAAACTCCTTGGTGGAATTCTTATTTTTTTTAAAGAAAATATAAAAAAGCCGTAAAGGATACGGACGGCGCTATACAACGAAGAGTGCGGTAAAATAGGTACTTAGATGAGAGTACCTATTTTACCGCAAATTCCATTGCATTGTGCGTCATTTTTAACTTTCGAAAAGGCTTCGTAAATGCATTTTTTGAGCAAATGTGTTGAAAATATAATTATTTCTAAGGACGAGGATAAACTAGCGTAATTTTTTGAATTATTGAAATACATAGCGTGCACAGCAGACACTTATAGGAATGAGTGCTGTTGATTGTACGTCGTGAGCCGCAGTATTTAAAGGAATTGCTAATTACGTAACTACTAAAGCATGGTTTTGTTTTTGTAAAAACGTCAAGCAATAATAGAAATGAATTGTTTATTGATTTGAATGATTCCTCAAACTGCTATGACCTGATCAAAATCCATGCTCAAAGATACTTCTGGTCTTTCTCGATTGCGTACTATTTGCAATTTACCCTAACGGCTCTCGCAGACAAGCGGTGAGCGACAATATAAAGTATAAAAGATAACTTTTTTATAATAAGTGCTCCATTGGTAAATCAACCCAAGAACAATTTATTTACCTAAATCAATATATTAAAATCACGCTTTCGAATCACTATCACTTCAGTATGCGAGAGTCTCTAATGTTTTCTACAAAAACAAGACTTTACCTGTTAAGCAAATATCTATAAGTAAAACAACCGTTCCCTTTTCACATTTTACAGCCAACCACAATTCGATTACCCGACACGAACCTAAAGAACAAACTCTACAAGAACGGATAAACAAATGAGCACTGACCGTTAGTCGGCTCACGCAAATCGTCAATTTAAACTAGGCTAACACCAAGATTGGGAGGTGATTTACATCGGTAAAAAAAGTCCTTGAAACGTCCTAATTCTCCTCAGTGACTGAATAACGTTGCTTTTTGTAATTGTTGTACAAAGCAATTTCATCATTTGCCTAGCCTATTCCCAACTATTTTGGGGTCAGCTTCCAGTCAAACCGGATTCAGCTGAATACCAGTGATTTACGTGGAGCGGCTGCCTACCAGACCTCCACAACCCATTGATTGGGTAACACCTGTACTTCTTGACTAGACTGGTGTCAGATTTTCAGGCTTCTGACAATCCGTAACGACTGCCAAAGATCTACAAATGGCAGCCGGGACCAATGGCTTAAAGTGCTGTCCGAGGCACGGAGGAATCTCGATATGTTACGATGGTCACCCATCCACAGACCGACCTCGGCAAGCGTTGCTTAACCATGAAGATCGACCCGTGCGGCTGTTTTTATTTAGCCACGAGCTCCTCTATGTAAAATGCAATTTGTTAAACCATTATTGTGACTACTTACTTTATTATGTTCATTGTTGATCATCCTTTAGTCATTCGTCTCTGGTATTGTTTTTTGTAGCCGCGAAAACCTCTTAAAAATACTAGACTATAGTTTCCATGGCTTATAACATTGATTCAATAACTGATAACCAATAATAGCTCTGCCAAATATTTATTTTGCAAACTAGAATCTCATCATTCAAAACAATGCTAACAAAAACAATTCATCCCAAGAAAATAAGATGCTTCTTACCTTAAAGTAATCGGGCATCACTAGAGGCAGAACCACCGCCTCCTGCAAAACTGACTTCGCATCATCAAGCCCGATCACATCCTTCCAGCGAACATCAGGGTTCTTCTGCAAAATGTCTCTCTCCAACGTCTCCACCAAGTGCAATTCGTAACCTGTCGCATCGAAAACTTTTTCTTCCTTCTCAAATATCGTAACATCAGCTCCTTCATTGGGCACATCTTTTCTTCTGATTCTTGGTTTTATGGGAATAAGGGGTCGAGTTTTTCCTGTTCTGGCGAGTCTTTCAACTGATCTGGAGACCTGGATTTTCGCGCTGCCTAGTGATGCCTTCCTGCTTATGGCTGGTAGCAAGTTGTCACGACGCCGGAGGGTCCCGACCCATTTCTCTGTGGTGGGGTCTGGGTTCTTCTGCTGATCGGGGGGCTTATCGGTTATGTTAACTACATGTGATGGTTTGACAACTGAAACAAGCATTTTGTTAGGTTATAAGGTTGATTTGACAACTTCAAAAAAATACTGGAATTAATATCTTCGTGGCTTTTGGGTAAGTTAAGGTGGGCTAATAACAAAGAGAGTGTATAGAAAAAAGTGTAAATAAAGTCTATGTGCATGAAGCACTGTGAGCCCTGGGTAGATTATTACTCTGACACTACAACATTTATGCCATCATTCAGGAAAAAAATAAAACTTGCTGCATAAAGCTGCGCCTGTACTGGTCCATCTCGTTCTAATGAAACGAATATTCTGTTTACGAACTAAGTCCTCACTTTGTGTGGGTGGATGCCGCGTTCCATTAGCGGTATGTGTGTTGTTGGGTCCGCCCTTAGCTCGTTCCCTCCTCACTTCACTCTGTTCTGTCCTCAGTCCATCTCGCGGCCCTTTAGAATCGTCATTCTTCTTGCCCTCACTCCGGCTGCTTGTGCTTATCCGCGCGAACCCGAACGGTTGGAGGCTTTCGACCATCATTCGATCCATCATCCTGGCCATATGGTGAAAGCCGGATGATGGACTGTGGAAACAATAAGTAGTATTAGGTGCAAACAACTGTAAATCATGAACTAATAAATGGACTTGCTGAATAAAGGTTTTATTTGGACATAGGTAGCGCTTAATGTATAATCAGAAATTCTAAAATCAGTTTTGACGTCGGCTACCGTATTTCCCAAATTCTGGTACTCAACTGCATCGTGTTAGACTGGAAGCTGACGCAACATAGCTGAGAAAAAGCTAGGCAGTTGATCAATTGAACATAGGCTACCCTTTTTTTTTAAGGATGGGAAATCATCAAATGACTTGTCCGCTCTGGGTGGAGCGGAAGGGCGTGTCAGACTCTTACTGACTAAAACCCATCCGTGTTCCTTCTAAAGCCCTTTGCGTTCCAGGGCCGCGGTGACTCTTTCGAACAAATTCCGCAACCCTGGCAGGCTCTGGCCCTAGCGG